>CAUYQU010072104.1:45000-68505 GCA_963574635.1 Cheracebus regulus
TAGGAATTTGTACATGATTAGGATTTAGAATTTTCTACTGAATGAAAATATCTTAAATGAAAAGTGTCTGTTGGTATAGGATATAGGTAGACTCATAAGTATAACCAGCATAGTTCTTGGTAGATAGTAGTTGCTTATTAAATGTTTATTGTATGAAATCAGTGTTTAATGAATTATTGACTGAATAAATAGGATTTTTTGTTATGTCCTCAAATTGCAAGTAGACTCTAGGACCACAAGCACTGATATATTCTTGAAAAAAACAATGAAAATAATTTAAACAATTATATTTTAATTGAAAGAAGAAAGAGAAAGGTAGCATATATAATATAGAATGATTTGAGTACTGTAGTCGTTAAACAGGTTTTATGAGTAGCTTAAAAACTTAAGCATATGTTTCTATGATATATGATTTGGTCAAAGTGATAATATTTTTAAAGCCCATGTAGCTACCTCGGATGTTTGAAAACTACTATATTTACACAACTTTATAATAGATTTTAATAAGAAGTTAGGAGAACATTGGACTTTCATTCAGCACTTTAAAACTTACAGGCATAACTAAGCATGAGGAATAGTAAAGTTAATGAGATAAATCTGCCCATCCATGTCTTCTTTAGACCATTTAAAAAGGAGTTATCTGTTGGATTTTCTAAATTCACTTAGGGATTTTGATATATCATTGACTGGGCAACAGTTTTAACTTGTTACTTCTTTTTAGTTTAATATGTAAATGTGTGGGTATACCTTTGTGTCATTTTATGAGAATGAGAAGCAAAAAAATATAAAAGATTTCATAAAACTGTGGTATTAAATCATATTTCTGTCCTCAAAAATGAATGGTAAATGTATTAACAGTACCATTATGCATTTATGGAACCCTTCTATAAGTAAACTATTGATGAATAAGAGAGAAATTTGCAAAATTTAAGCAGCATAATATTCTAAAACCTAGGAAAAGTTAGAAATGGAGTGGGTGATAATATGGGTAAGTGCAAAGTGAATGTTTTAAAATAAACAGTGCCTGGATTACCTGACATGTCAGAACTGAAGACAAGGGTGTGTGTTTGTCAATATATCCTTCATGTTTTACAGACTCCTAAGGGAACAAGGGAAGATACAATTTCACCTTTTCTGTGCCAAAACATTTTAATTATATCTTCTTCCAACTACAGCGGTTCAGTAACCAAGGAGCTGACATTGATGCATGTGTTGATAAAGCTGCAAACATTCAAAATGAGATTAACAAAGATTTTGAGCAAAGGGTGACAGCTAATTTTGCACAGTATTCTGCGTCTAATTCAGGCCAGCGTAATAATAGAATATTTTATAACTGTTTTGTTATTCAAAAGGACTTTTATGATACATTTATGTTTATGGATATCTTTGTATCATACTCAAGAATTTATCTGTTGTATGGCTTAAAACTATTTGCATCTATGTTCTAACCCTTACACAATATTAAGGGGGAAAAACTCTCTTATTGTAAGTTATTTTTTGTTTGTTTTTATAAATTATACTTCATCCTTGGAACTCTTTGCCTTACCTTAACTAATCTTGAGCACACTAGCTGGAGAAGGTATAGAGATGCCAAACACATATATATTGCTTAGTATGCACTAATAAAATGGCCAAGAAAAGTTATATTCAGTTTATTTAATAAAACCGTAGTTTCTTTATTTTCTTGAGCTCCTTTGAGCACATTTCAGTGTATTTCTTTTCTCTTCTATTCTCTATTTGAAGGCAGCTGACAGTCTTCTTTCACTTTTCTTTTTGTTTGTGAAATTTTCTTTTTTTTTTTTATCCACTCACTTCTCCATCTGCTTTCACTTTTGTTTGCTTGGGCCGTCTCTCATCCCAACTTGATAATGAGGAATGCAGTGTGACCCTGACCTCTATCAGCCCATGCATGACCTTCTGACTCTACCATATAACCTTTGACCTTCTCTTTGACAGCTTGATTAATTACCCTGTGTTATGATTTATGAGTAAGTGCTATGTAAAAATAATAGACAACAGGTGGTCCTCTGGAAACTTTTTGTGGCATGTTTTCTTTTGCTGACTAACTTGATGAGCTATTTGAAGTTCGAAATTTAACTGGGATAATCTGTGTTGGTCCATATTATGGTATTTTTATACCATGGAACACACACAGTATTAGAATTCATGAAGCTACAAGTTGAAGTATGGTTGTGAAGAACATTTTACAAAATATTGGTAGGGTGCTGTTACCTAAATGCACATTGAGAAGAAACACAAAACAGAGTCAAGTGACATTTCACGCGTTTCAGTCCCAGGTCACGTCTTGAGAAAATTGCTAAAATAATGGAGGGGGCATTTTTCAAGCAGAGCTGCAGCTCCAACAACTATGTTTACTTTAACGCTTCACTAGTGACTTCTGATTGGTTGTCATGACCTCATCTCACTGTTGCACCTAGGATGTTGCAACAGTGACATATACATACCTTCTTGGAAAAAGATGAGAATAAATACAACATACATCTTTCAGAGAAGATGAATGGACAGTGGTTTGTCTATGGGTAGATGTCGTTTATAGATAAAGCACTTTGAGTTTTATTTCCCTTGAGGATGAGCACCTATCTTCTTTCAAACCAAGCAGATAGAATGCTGAACTTGAGAAATATGATTGATAAATTTGTGTAAAATGATCTCTTACTGAGCTTTGCCTGAAGACCAAAACAGATAGTTCCGTAGGTCAAAGGATTCTACTCTGACCCCTAACCCTCTCTGGTCACATGTGGCTTTCGGTATTGTCAGGTTAATATGCAGAGCCAAGTACTTTCAGCTGATTTTTTATTTAGCCAACTACAAGATATTTGAAAAGATGTAGAATTTGCCCCTGTTTTCCATTTTTCTTATAATTGGTAATTACTAGGCAAATTAACATGGATAAGTCTTCAGTTTTATCAAGATTTCATTTGGAGTCAAAAGACTGGCTTTGGTCAGGCATTTTAAGATTTTATCTGTTTACAGAATCTTCTTGATAAGTGCATATTTGTTCTGATATAATTTGCCTATCAAAGTTTTCCTTTTTGGGCTTGGCATCACCTGTTTATTTTGGACCTCTCTGACCTAAGCCATCATCTACAGACTTCAAAGTAAAGAAGGCCTAAAGACCTGTTTATTCTCTTTAAATCACAAGTACTTGTGCTGAATAAAATGCTATGTGTGGGAATGTACTTTTGAGGGTTTCTGTTTAAGACCCCATAGTTTATACCTTATATCACAGTTTATACCTTATAAACACAGGTCTGAAAATGAAACTAGTATAGCTACAAAAGTATAAAAAATAGAATGAGATGAATTAAAGATATAAATCTTACTTTTACCAATATATATCCTCTTGATCACCTTAATTTCTACTAGACTGTGATCAAACATGAGCTAATTAACAACTTTATGTATGCTTTGTCTTTTGAAATGTTGGATATTGGAATTGATTTGATAAATCATTATAAGGATGCCTGAAGTTTTATTTATTTAGTTGTAGAATGCTAATCGATTTATTTTATCTTTTCAAAGATAAAAGATTTTGATATATATTTGAAATAACCTAACTTTTTATATTATGAGAAATGTAACATACTCAAGGAATAATTAAATATAACAGAGATACTTCAATATAAAATGTTTAAGAATCTAAGCATAAGTTATGGAGCCTCCCTTAGTAGAGTAGCAATGCACAGTTCTTTTAAGATATACTTGATGCCTGATTTTATAGTGCAATTTCATAAAACTTTATGGGCACATTCCTTAAAGGTCACACTAGCATCTCTTTTTACTAATTTTGTTGTGTACTGATTGAGTTATTGGGAATAGAAAAAATCGCATTTTAAAATAGTGTTTAGTCTGATTTTTGAAGAAGTTGATGTTATTCAATTTAAAACAGTAAAATTTAGCTACTGACATTTTGTCTTTGCTTTGTTTTACTTTATTTCCTTTGACTCCTTAGTTTCTATATATTAATGTTGACATGGCAAAAGTCTTTGTAGCTTATATCAAGGAATTTTTTGGCAGTGTTATATATAATAGAGAAAAGAAGGAAAACATTAGGTTTTACTATTTATCTGCGGTTAGAGCACATAGGTAGGATAGTTAACTTTATTTTCTTACTCCTGCTTTCTCCTACTCATTATAAAATGGTTATGAATGATCTCCGAATATTGCATTAATTAATTTATCAGAAATGGTATAATTGAAAATGTTAGTTTTTTACAGAATGGTAATTGAATTTGCAGCAAAGACATTTATTAAAATCAGCTCTCATTTCTACAGAAAATGTTCCTGAGTATTTCTTGATAGTTGTCATATTAATTAAATTGACAATCAGAAATATCTAAAGGATAAAATATTTTCTAAATAGTTTGGCTATTTAAATAGAAACGTTCATTGTTGAAATCTAAATGATAACAAATCTTCAATGGATTTAAAAATAGAATCATTTCTCATCTGTTGATGCCTAAGTGAAACATTGACATTGTGCCTTTATGATATTGAGCAAATGAGTCATATAATTTTCAGTTACATAATCAATAACTTAGACAAATACTGCTTCTTTGATGATTTATAAATGTCTATTTTTTATACATATTTAGATGGAACATATCAAATTTCAGAGTATTTAAAATTAAGCAGGCACAATAATTTTTCAATCTATGATTTCTAAAAATTGAAGTTTAAAGTTCAGCTCAAATAAGCCATATGAAAATATTACTTGTGTTGATTAAGTAATAAAGTAAGATAATCATTTTACAGTTGTGGTGACTGTGAATTTTGTTCAAAGAGTTTACGTTTATTTGAGATTTATTCATTATGCAAAGATGATGCCATGTTATATCAATTTATTAAAGTCCCACATTTTTTATTTGAATTTTTTCATATTATCATTAAATGTAGTATATCACTGCTTTCATCTCTACTAACTTTAAGATTCTGTTTTGGTCTTGCTAACTTTAACTCCTGAGTATGAGAGGGTGTGTGTGTGTCTTTGTGTGTGTGTGTGTGTGTGTGTGTGTGTGTGTGTGTCTGTGTGTCTGTGTGTTTAAAGTTCAATTCACTAAGAGAAGGCAGGGAAGAAACATGACAGGAGACCACTTACTCACGGTACAGAATCTAGTAAGGAGGCAATTTTCTTTTTGGCCTATGGTGACCTTTTTTGACTATGTTCCTTACACCAGAGACAGTGTACTGAATGCCTCTATTTCACCCTGTTTAGCAGAGTGCAACAGTGTTCTTTAACTTACTTTTGGTGGGAGGAGAAGTTATAGCTGAAATTTGAGAAGGGCGTGAAAAGTTGTAAGAGGCACAAGGAAGAGGGGTAGGAACTTCCTTCAAATGTGATTTTAATAACTAGTCAAGTGTGTCCAACTGTAGAAAATCACCAAGTGACAATCTGTCTACCTGACAATGATCACAATGAATTACAAGACTTTTGAATAGCTGTACAGATTAGAATAAAGCAGGACCAAATAAAATATCTTTTGTTGGTAAAACTTTTGACTTAGAGCTAAGAAACTTTTTAAAAAAAATTCTCTTGTGCTTTGATGTAGAATGTTTAAATTACAAAATTTGTAAAGTGTTTTATAAGCCTTTTGTGAAAAAAGCATTATTCTGAAACCTTTATTTGAACATCTGTTGAAGAATGGGTGGTGTTTTGTAAATCAGTTTGCTATATATTATTATATAGTTTTCACATATATAAGATGACTATATCTTAATTAATAGTCCAATCATTAAAATCAGAACTTCAGTGATCTTGAAAATTTCCAAACTAAATTATGGTTTTAGACAAAAATATCATCTGATTGGAGGAAAAAATATTAAAAATTCCAAAGAAGTTTGTAAATAATTTGTGAAATCAACTGTTTAATAAAACCAACCATGTGCAGCAATGCAGCATATTTTAAAATAAGATAATTGAGTCTATGCTAATACTGGTTTACTATTGCTGCTGTCATCAATTTTTTAAAATCATCTGAGGGTTGGTTTGCCAAAAAAAGAGTTTAAAATTTAAACTTCAAGTAGAAGATTCTATAGTTACAGTCTTGACAAACTATATATAGTACCATTTTAAAGTAAGGATGAGATTTTTATAAGTTTTATTTTATGTTAAATAGATTTTAATATAAACATTTTATATAGCTCTTATGTTTTTATTATAATATCATACATCTTTTAAATATGACCTTATAGTATTTTACAAGGACATAATTGGAGCACCCACAACACAGAATTGAATAAAAAGACAAGATATATTATAGCTTCAAAAATTTGTGTTACCCATGCTTGTCAGTGGTTATTGTTTATCTCTCTTTCTTTTCTCATGGTTAGCTTATTCCATTAGACATAATATAAATATCAAACGTTTTCTTAATTATAACCATAGAAATGTTTCCCAGGCTAGAAAGAAATGAGACAGGAAAACATATGTTTTACAGATTTTTTTAAAAAAGCCTTAATAGCTCAACAAGCTGTATTTTTTAATTTGGAACTTTACTTATTTCCTGGTTATAGTTTCAAATAAGCAGAGTTTTTATGATAGTTTGAGAAACAAAAGAAATTTTAAGATTAAAGACTTGCTTCCATATATTATAGTAAGACAGTGGCTTATTTTGCTTTCTGATTTTTCTGGCCTTATCTAAGAAAATAAGTGAATAAAATTCAAGGTTCACAGGTAGATGTTATGTGTTTATGACAATATAGATATGGATGGTTTTGGAATGTTAAATCAGATTCATTTCTTTAACTGCTTATTCCTTTTCATTGTTCAGACAAATAAAAAATGCTCATTAAAGGGCCATTGTAAAGAAAAATATACAAAAAAAAGTAGTTTGAATTGTAAACTTCAATTTCAAAGGTTTTCTCAAAGCAGATAATATAAATATTAATATAATTTGAAAATATACTTGTTATTTGTTAATTTATTTCAATTATTTTTTGGGTTCTGAGAGATCTCAAGTGCTTTTAAATTTAAGCTTTGTAACCTTTCTGTTGCAATTATGTTTTTTGTTTTTGTAAATAATACATGCTTATTTATATATACAGTAAAGGCAAACAATTTTAAATGACGTCCTGTTGAAAAAAATGAAATCATAATCTTGCCTAAAGAAGTATTTTACTGAATATGAAGCTATATAAAAATTGCTTAGTCTGAGATTTTAAGAACTTTTTTGAAAATTGAAATGGATTATAAGATTTAAATTATGCTACCTTCTTTCATTTCAAAACAGGAAGGATATGGAGTAATAGTACTAAATCCCAATGAAAACTATATTGAAGTAGAAAAACCGAAGATACATGTACAGTCATCATCTGATAGTTCAGATGAACCAGCAGAAAAACGGGAAAGAAAAGATAAAGTTTCTAAAGAAACAAAGAAGCGACGTGATTTCTATGAGAAGTATCGTAACCCCCAAAGAGAAAAAGAAATGATGCAATTGTATATCAGAGTGAGTGAGATCACTTCTTTTCTTTACTATTTTCTTTACCTTATATATATCTTATTTTATACAGACTGTTTTGTTTTTCTTAAACTATTATTATTATTTTTTTGTTTTTCATCATTTATTTCCCATTGTTGTCTACTTGAATTAAATTTGTTTTTTATTCAGAATTACCAAACACATCATTCTTATTTCAGTGTGACATTTTATAGAAGTCACAAATGCAAATTCTATTTCCTTTTGTCTCATACAATACCTCAAGAAAAATTTTCTAAAATTTATTGTGATTGATGCAGAAAACTTGTCAATCCAGTTTCCCAACATACTGTTTCTTTAAGGAAACATAACATATATTTAAAATAGCATAACATGCTGTTATGTTGTCCATAAGAGAGAGTACATGTAGCCTAACAATTCTAAAACATATTACCTGCTGAATTAATAATGCTGCATCAAAACATTCATCTTGGGGGATAAGGTTAACTGGATAAAGCATTGTTTTATGATGAGCAACTATCTATAGTGTCTTAGCCTAATGTCTAAAGGCAGATAGAGGGAAGAAGAGTAATTAATATCTTAATAAATACTTAAGCCAAAATAGTTTAGGGATAGTGTGTAATGAGGGAACTCTGTCCTTTTTGCTTGTCCTACCCTGTGAACCTTGCACTTTGTAGTACTAACAGTATGGGATCATTAGAGCAGTGCTGCCTAAGGATTTCTAATTCTGTAGGGGGCACAAACAATTCTATTTTCACTTGGACGTATTCAGAATCTTGACATACATACTGTAAATTATATATATGAGATATTTGTGAATTTTCAAAGCCCTTATTATGGATGCTAGAAGTTTAATAGTAAAGCATGTCAAAAATGCTACTAGGTAAGAAAAATAGTATATTGAAATATTCCTCAAAAGTGAGCAATTCAGAACATTTAAACATAGAGAAAATAACATTTTATAAATTATACAGTAGGATAGTAGTAATATTTCAAATTATTCAACTTGAGCTATTTTTATATTTACTTTAAAAAATCATTAATAAAATGTTTCATACCACCTTTTAGGGGATATATATTGCTTTCTAAGTTTTTATTTTTTATATTATTCTTCTAGTTCATGGCATAATCACTCTACTTTTTGGAATTGTAGTTTAAACGTTCAAAACATTTTATTTATAGGTCATTCTATTGAGTAAGTTTATGACAGTTAAGCAGTGGTGATAACAGGATATAAATTTTCAAGACCCAAAAAAATGTGTCCTGTCAAAGAATTCTCAAATCACTTCATACAATGAATCAAGCAGATTACAATATTTAAATTTTTAGAAAGCATCTCACTATTTAATATATTATTTGAAAAGCAAGAACACTTATTAGATTTAGAAGTAATAAGTAGCTTGTTTGTTCCTATGTGGTTATATTACTCCCTTTCTTTTATATGATTACACTGGGGTCATGATGTTACCATCTTCTCTGTCAGTTGTACTAAGCTTCCTTCTATATGATCGAGTCTGTGAACCACCATCTTATGATAGGTTAAAATGTTTTAAAGGTTACCTCTGATATCTAGATTCCAGAAATCAATTGTATAAGGCTTCTGAAATATAAAATCATAGAGTACCTACTTGCTTATGTGAAATGTAAACCAAATGATATTGTATATTAAGTTTATTTCTTCTTAAACAATTTATTTGCCTATGACATGTACAGATTAAGCATCTATCTCAGGTATCAGACATCTTTCCTATAAGTTTATTTCTTGCTTTCTGTTTTCTCTTTATCTTGTCACCATTGCTTTGATTTTTTCTTTTGTTCTCTTGTATGCATGCATTTTCTTTCTTCTGTTTTTCAGATCTGCTTTGTTTATCCTCACATCTACTTTTTCTTATACCAAGGAAACAACATTCTTTTTATGTTGCTTCATTGTTAAGACTTGCTCTCTTTCCTTTTGTTTTCTTTTTAATTATTTTCTCTCTTTTACACTCCTGTCATTTTTCCTTGTTTTCTAAGTCTTTTTGCCTCTTTGTCCTATTTCACTCATCAATCCAGGTCCTCAAAAAAAGCACCAAAAGACAAAAATAGGCCGAAATACATAATACAACTTTGTATCTGATGGTCTTAGTTATGAAATGTTGTTTTTTTAGTAAACCTCATTTATCTTAAAATCCTCTGAAATTTTGCAGAATAGCAGAGATAAGCTCTCATTCTTCAAACATACTTCTAGAGAGTAAGCTTTGGCCCTGTAGTGGGAAAGAGAAGAATAGTTCATTTTGTGTAAGGCACGTTAATTCCTTAGTAATTTTTATCCACTCTAGAAATGACTTCTAGTGCTCTTTTTCTCGCTACATATCTCCAAATACCAAGTGTTTGTAATTTTCAGACACAGAGCATTTTATATGATGGAACTAAATTAACTTTTGTTTATGTTCATCTTACCAATTTACAATTTCAAATTATCTTCTGTTCTTTGTGACAACCTAATAGATAGGTGAATCACATCATTTTATCCTTATTTTGTAGTTGGAAACTGATACACAGATGTTTGTCTAGGATCACAAAGCTAATAAATGGTAGATAATAAATCTACTTTTTGAAACCAGGTAATTACTATAGATTCTTCCCTTCTTTCTTCTTTACCACATTGTTCTATAGATTGAAAACATAATATGTATTTGAAATTTGAAAATTAAGCCATGTATAGTAAATGTATTTTACAATATAGTGAACATTTGATGGCAAAGGTAGATTTTTGACCAGTTATTATTTGATGGACTCTATTAATGTTTGTAAAAATTTATAAGTATAAATATTTCTATAAATATGTATATATTTATGTATTATCTACAAATAGTATCACTAATACTGATCCAGATTTACAGATGAGACTGTGGGTCAAAAACTTTTAGCTTTTCGATGGTGGAAACTCAGTCTGGGAATGCTGCCCCAGGAGTGGGAGCTATCATATCCTCTCCTCTGCCAATTTCCATTCCAATCCTGTTTGTATCTTAAACACACACACCCAAACACACACACACCCACATACAACTTTGAATAATTTTTCCAAGGTCACATAGCTCTTAATATAAGATGCATGAGGGCATGTACCTAGTCTGTTTTGCTCAGTGCTGTATCCCAGAACCTAGAACAAAGCCTTCATAATAAATATTTGTAGAGCATATCTTTCTCAATAAATTTTAAATAAGATTGTAGACCCAGGATTAAAACCCCACAGTATAACTACTACTTTTAAAAATATGGTCTGCATTATTAAAGTGTGCTACTTGATTTTCTGTGGGGAAACATTTCAATAAACCAAGACAAGAAACAAACAGCACTACAATTGTTGACTTCTCACTTAATCCAGTAGCTGAGATTACAATCCAAAAATTAGTGATAGAAGTTATTATTTGATACTTTGAAGTATATATTTTCATCTGAATATATAAAAGTAGAATATACTATTTTCTTTTTGAGCTATATCATCATACTGCTAAAGTTATGGATGAAAATGGAAATGTTTCAACCTGACCCATTGCAATTTCTATGTTACACATTTGCTCTTAAGAGTACAGCCAGGCTGTTGGGCTTACTCTACCCTATACACATTTGATACTTTATGTAATCTTTAACTTCAGTTCCTGTTCTTTCCTGAGTCCAAATTCTATCCACATTGTAAGTGCCTATCTGTACCACCTCTTCCTCTCACTATAGCCAGTGACCTCTCCTTACTGAGACTCATGGAATTTATAATTATTAGCTAATTTATATGGAATTTACCAGGTACTATCTTGATATGTCTCTTGTATTTTTGTCTAATAATTTAATTATTATTAGCAGTTATTTTCATGCCTCTTCACTAGATCTTCCCATAATCCTTTAGATCTTTGAGCATGCTTTAAATATTTTGGCATTGCATATCTATCCTTAAAAGCAGATATGTGCTGCTTTTTGCATTAGTACAGAGCATATTATGAGGGAGTCAGGAACTGATTCTAGAATTTAATCCCTTGGATGGAGACCAAAGCTAAAAGATTAGGCCTTGGTCTAGAGATACCTAGGTAAAGGAACCTGCAGCATAGGAATGGAGGTTATTCTGGTATCAAACTGGAGCATAAGAGGACAATTAAACCGAGGAAAGTCACTTAATAGAATTTTAGAGACTATGGGTAGAGTATAGGCAAAAGTGACTTGATGCTAATCTGTCTAATGTTGGGTTGACAGTGCTTGAACATCCTTTTCCTAAAGTGAGACTTATTTGTGGACTATGCTGATGGGAAGTAAAGGAGAGGAATTAGACCCAGCATGTGAAAGAAAGCAAAAACAGATGCTGAGGATAGAGGGGAAGAGAGTTACATGGACCCAAAATGAAAAGTCCAAATGTGGAAGAGACATTTACAGAATAGGAATCTTAGCAGAGCCTGGCATTGCACATAGAAGATACTTAAATGTTTATCATTTGCTTGTTGACACTCATGAAAAATCTTATTCTTTAATCTGTAAGCTATTTGGTGTTGTCTAGTTTTATGATTGATTTTTTTCAGCATTCATGGGAATTTTTGCAATTGTTTAGAAACAGTCAACTGATAAACAAGCTTTCTTTCAACAAAATATGTTTTTTATGTTCTGACTTGGGTATGTTCACAATTCTGAATCTCTTCTGTGCAAATGCCACTGAAGTCATTTTTATCTAGTGTTTCAGCAACCAAGTTCAATTTATTTGTATTAAAAACAATGATTGTTTAATTTTTGATACTATTTTATTTTCCCAGTTTATTCAAGTATTTGGATTTTCTTTTCTTTAATATCTTGTAAATAGCCAGTCTCCTTTCAAATTTTTGCAAATATCTAGTATACACAGACAAAAGTAAAGTGGAATTTGGGCCTAAAACTTTAAGATTAGCAATGTATAATTTTATTTTACTTACTAAGTGAGTGTAAATAGACATGACTAACTAGTAGATTATGTAGCACTTTTCTGAGACATTAGGAGCAAAGCATGAGAGATCAAAGAACTTACTGTTTCATGTGGCAAGTTTCCTTAACTATGAAATAGTGTACTTGCTAGCATATATTATGGCTTATTAAGGGGATTGATTTGGTCTAGGCAATAAACATCATGTCAGACATGCCTGGCAGGAAAACCTGCTTAATATGTTTTGTAACAAGATGGAATTTTTTGTTCTCAAAAACATCTGCCAACTGAATTTAAGAGTGAAGACAGAAAATGTCATCAATTTAGTGGTAATCCTATAAATTTAGTTTCTTTTTGAGCAACACATATCAAGATACACAAAATTCCCAGTGTTAATCACCACTGGTTATAGTACTTTGTAAAATGATGAAACAAAAACATTTTATTTTTGTATAATGTGTTAATTAATTCATAATGAATTTTAATATTTCAACTGATAAAATTTTAACAAGCATCTTGGCAACAGATCATTTTTTAAAGCATCTGTTTTTTAATGTGTTGGGTTGAGAACTGAGTCAAATGGCTAAATATGTACATATATTCTTTTAAAAAACATATTTTCATCCCCCGTAACTACAGATACACTATTTTTCCCCTTAGACCACAAGGGGCTGCTGCTGTTCATATTGGATTTGCTTCCTTAGACACTTGATTACCCCATTTAACTACCTTTAGTCTTCTTATTTTTGGCCCCCAGGCCTTTTAAAACATAACTGGAAAGAAGAAAAGAGGCTTAGTTAGAATCTTAATAATCAGCATAAAAATGTATTATTGTACATGTTTTCTATAATACATTCCAGGGCATTTATATTTTTCTAAATCAATTTAAAGCTTGTAGTCATTGAAGGCAAATTGTGATAATAACTATTTTTATTTCCTGTTTTTAGTGTATGAATAACATTCAGAATCATACCATTGTAGAGCTACAATATGGAGATGAGATTAAAAATGTAGTCCGAGGCCAGGCACAGTGGCTCGCTCCTGTAATCCCAGCACTTTGGGAGGCCCAGGCAGGCAGATTGCCTGAGGTCAGAAGTTTTAGTCCAGATTGGCCAATGTGGTGAAGCCTCGTCTCTACTAAAAACACAAAAATTATCCAGGTGTGGTGGTGGGCACCTATAATCCCAGCTACTCGGGAGGTTGAGACAGGAGAATAACTTGAACCTAGGAGACAGAGGTTGCAGTGAACCAAGATCACACCACTGCACTCTAGCTTGGGCAACAGAGCAAGACTCCATCAGAACAAAAAGGGGGTGCAGCAGTCTGATAGACCTGAGTTTGAATTCCAGCTCTTCCATTTAATATAGTGTGACCTCAAGTTAACACCCCTGAACTTAAGTTTTTATCTGAAAAGTAGAGCGAAAATAATATATGTAACCAGGTGCTATAGCATGTGGCTATATAGTCCTAGCTACTCAGGAGGCTGAGGTAGGAACATCTCTTGAGCCTAGGAATTTGAATCTATTGAAACTCAAACCTGATAAAGCAAGAATTCATCCCTAAATAATAATAATATATGTAAAACAATCATGGCATCTGGCACAGTGTTGAGGCCTTGGGCCAATAGATAACATCTTTTCTCAAGTTGACATGCAATTGCGAAATAATCCAATTCTTAAGGTCCCCGGCCCTTGTACCTTTCAGTATCTTTCTGAGGTATTTTCTATGGCTCCAACCAATTCTGCAATTTCTGGCACCAGCTGGGTGTCCAACATTTCAATTCAGTTCTGGCATTATCTACCTAAAGAGTTCAGTTTCATCCTTTCTACAACCTTCTTGAAAGCTGCCCTGAAGTGCTGAGGTGAACGTGTTCAGTTTCTTTTCCCAAATGTGCTAATCAGATAAGTCACACTCTTCTTGAGGGAAAGAAAGAATGGGATATGGGGAGATAAACTAAGAATGTTACTCTAGCTGAAGTGCCTCCATATGACGACGGGAGAGCAGTAGTTCCCACCTGACAAGATCACTATTACATGCATTTTCTAACAATTCAATAAGACAGTCTTAAAAATAATCATTAACTGTTCACTAAAGCATATCCTTTTCTTCATTTTAGAGTTTTCACTTAAAAGGGAAACTGTGATCAAGCCTGATTAATTTTAAAGCCTTAAAAGGGCCATAACTCTGTTTTTAATTACCAGAAATTAACCTTTATATTGTCATTTTTTATATTTCCAAAGCCTAGTAATTTTTTTCTAGGTACGTGCCTGTAGACCCAGGTGCTAGGGAGGCTGAGGCAGAATTGCTTGAACCAGGGAGGCGGAGGTTGCAGTGAGCCAAAGTCACACCACTGCACTCCAGCCTGGACGACAGATCCAGGTATAAAGAAAAAAAGGGGAAACTCCAGTCCAGTAGATTTTTGTCCTTCCCTTTCCCTTTCCTCTTCCTCTTCTTCTTCCCCTTCCCCTTTCCTTTTTTTTTTCGTGTGTGCGTGTGTGGGTGTGTGTGTCAGGGTCTAACTCTGTTACCCAGGCAGAGTGCAGTGATGGAATCATAGCTCTCTACAGTGTAGAACTTCTGGCCTCAACCAATCCTCCTGCCTCAGGCTCCCAGGTAGCTGGGACTGCAGGTGCATGCAACCACACCTGGCATGCAGGAGATTTTTAAAATAAAGATTTGATTAATGAATATTACATGTTTACGTGAACCTATGAAGACAGAGCTTTGCCTATTTGTATAAATCTACTCTTTGATGTTGAGTAGCATGACATTGTAAGAACTGTTGTATATTATACTGAAGTGTGCTGACACCAAAAATAGTATATTGTTTTGTAAGCTCAATTATCAACCATTATTAAGTGTATCTTACCTTCTTTGGATTTGGTAAAACAAGCCAATAATGAAGAAATATAAATCAGTTCAAGAATTAGACCTTTGGATTTTGAACAAAAATTATGATAAAGACCAAAGTTCTGCATTTGTGGGTTTTTGTTGGACATTGACCAGTTGATGTGTGTTAGGAGACTGTTATAAATATAATATGTGAAAGAATAAAAACTTCAGAATCAGAAATACATAGTACAATCTTAATTTTTTTTTGTTTACTGACTGTGACTTGGCAAAAATCACTGTTTTAGTTCCTATATCTATAAATTAGGGATAATCATAACTATTAGACCTTTTTAAGGAATAAATGATGTAAATTAATGTATATGAAAACCACCAGTGGGGCCGGGTGTGGTGGCTCACACCTGTAATCCCAGCACTTTGGGAGGCCAAGGCAGGCAGATCACTTGAAGTCAGGAGTTCGAGACCAGCGTGGCCAACATGGTGAAACCCTGTCTCTACTAAAAATACAAAAATTAGCTGGATGTGGTGGTGCACGCCTGTAGTCCCAGGTACTCGGGAGGCTGAGGCAGGAAAATTGCTTGAACTGGGAAGGTCGATGTTGCAGTGAGCCAAGGTCACACCACTGCACTCCATCCTGGACAACAGAGCGAGACTCCGTCTCGAAAAAAACCTTTCCTTTTCTCATCCTTCCCACCTCCTTTCCCATAGGAAACATGGAAAGAATTATGGCAGAATAAGGTATTTTCCCATTGGTTTATTAGGGTCACTACACGGTTTTTGTTTATATGGGTTATATCTTTTGATGTTTACTATTGAAAGGACTTAAAAATGAGAAGATTTCAAAATATTTATTTTAAAATAACAGCCTATTATATGATGACATAAATAGCATTTTATGAGAACTATTTTTAAAACAAAAAACACATACTGAAAAGTATGGCATTTAAAAAAAATCTCTTTAATGTCTGGCTTAATAGAAGGCAGCTAAATTCTTACATTTGTTTCTGTATTTCCTCTCTTATAATATGTTGTCTTCATTGATGTTTATGAGGAAAATTCAGCCTCACACAGATATGCAATTGTGAAAGGTCTATTTTAATAGCTTTTTAAGATAATTTTGTATATTCTTTGATGCTACCCCCACATTCAAAAGGAAGTTGTTTCTTAAAGATTAGTAGCAGTATGGAATCTAGAACACATTTTATACTCATAAAAATCCATTGGTCTGTCTTGTACTTTGAATGGATCTTTTACCATGTATGATTTTGTAACATCAGACATTGGTCATTTGGAAAATATTGTTTCACTTAGTTACATAAATCATCTAAATGTTGACACATTTTATTACACAGTATAAAAAAATCCTACCCATTAATATTACTATCAGTATCGTCAGAAAAGTTTTAAGAATCAAAAAACTATCAGAGTTATCAGGGATGATAAAAGTTTCCCAAAATCTTAACTTTAACAGGAAAGCTCAGTTTGTATCATTGACCACAAATACCATCATTTGTTTTTCTTGGATGGGACTATCAGGCTTACTTTATTCATTTTCAAGAAAATGCCTTCCAAATACCCAAATCTCAATAATCGTAATTTGTCTGTCAGTCTTAAAAGTACAAATTCTGCTCCATTAGAAAGGTAACTACTTTAGCTCTAAACACAATCAAGTACACAACTGCTTTTCCTCCAGACTGTCATCATAGCATATTTTGGTATGCAAGTGCTTTATGTATACCTTCCTTTCATCACTCATAATATTAAACAGATATATACTCATGGATTGAGATTTAACAGAAGTGAATTTTACTCTTCATTGACATTTAAGTGTAGTTGGCTTCCCTCCAACCCCCACTTCCACCCTCATATGTGGCAGTAAAGAATATGACTACTAGTATAGTTTGATATTGCTCGCATCATAGGTGCTAAGTCACAGGCAGTTTTATTCTTCATTGCTTTTTAATTATTAATGGAAATGTCAATACATTGAAATAGATAATGTCTTAATATTATAATGAAATAATTTTGATCTTATAGGCCTCCTGAAAGGGTCTCAGGAACCTCTAGAGGTTTGTGGACCACATTTCTAAAATCACTGGGTTTTGCCTCTTTTATGACATTGAACAGAGAAACAATGACAGAAAGCAGTTTATTAAAAATTATTTATAAAAATAAAAACCATATTTCAGTTGGCCTATTAGGTAATGCAAAACTAGGTGAATCAATATGAGCGGCTGTGTAAAGTGAAATAGAGAACTAGAATAGGGTGGGACTGGCTCATTGAGACATTCAGATCTATCTCATTTTAACTCTTTTGATCTGGACTCAGGGAGCATTGTGTATGCACTACTCCAGCTGTTCCCCGTCCTTCCTCCCTCCTCCCTTTGGTGAAACTAAGATAATGTCAGTCTATAGGGACCCAGCAGGTAGAATTTGAGGATTAGATTTGTTTTCTACTGCTCTACTTTCAGCAATAGAAGGCCCTGGAGAATCATTTGCCCATTTTAGGCTTTAGCAACTACAACTTTCATTCCCTTGTTTCCTCTAAAATTAGTGGCTTCCTGCTGAGAGAGTCCAGATGTCTATGCCTGATTTCTAGCTATGGTCTAATTTGCTACCATATTTTACTAAACCTTTACTGGTGTCTCTCTGTTTCAAGTTTACCTTGCTCTGCATTGGACTGATTCTATAGTGGTTAAGAGTTGGGTGTTGGTGTCTGACATAGATGTGGTTCAGGTTGAGCCTTTGCTAACTATAATACTCACTCAGGCAAATCACTTAATTTAAACCTAATTTTATCATCTGAAAAATAGGGTTGTTAGAATTAAAAGAAGTAATGCAATTAAGTGCTTAGTACTGCTTTAGCACATAGTATGCACTCAATAAATGTTATTTGTAATTATGTTATTATTATAATAATTGAATTACAATTTATGTTGCCTCTATCCATGACTATTTCTGAGGCCAAGCTCTTCCTAGTTCTTTAGATTGGGCTTCCTTTGTTTAAGATAACATTTTTTGTCTAAGATCATATTTGACAGTAACTGTAAAATATAATTAGATGGATTGTGTCTCAATTTGAATTTGGTTATGCATATTTGCTCTTTTCTCTGCTCCTACAACCTTCACTTACTTCTTCAGAAGAATGCAACTGAAGACCCTCTGTCTCCAACTCACTCCCGATTGCTGAGGCCCTTGTCA
Organism: Cheracebus regulus; assembly: GCA_963574635.1. Classification (NCBI taxonomy): domain Eukaryota; kingdom Metazoa; phylum Chordata; class Mammalia; order Primates; family Pitheciidae; genus Cheracebus; species Cheracebus regulus. The sequence goes on from CAUYQU010072104.1 coordinate 63,427, forward strand.
AGTTAGAAGTAGTAGTTGTTTGCGTAATCCTCACAGTAGTCTCATATATTACCCTGATGTTACAGATAAGTAAAATGAGGCCTAGAGACATAAACAGACTTACTCATAGTTATACCCCTAGTAAGAATAACCAAACCAAGGTTTGAGCCCAAGTCTGACTGCAAAGCCTGTGTTTTTCCCACTACATTACATTGCAACAGTGAATATTTTCTCTAATTGGTTCTCTAAGATTTCTCTGTGTATATATTATAATATAAAATATGTATACAAATGTGACTAGATAAATGGAGTTTTCTTGGGTGGTAAGGTAATCGCTGTGATAAAAGACTAGTAGTAGTTCCCTCAATACAATGGTTTATTCAAAGACTATTGCTAGAGGGTTGCCTTCAGCAGATATATTGATTCTAGAATCTGGGACCCACATTTTTTTCTCATCAGGAGTGAGACACCCTTCACATTATTTTGCCGAAGTCCCAAACTGTTCATCTGGGTTTGGTGAAACTTGTAGGTGGGTATGAAGGAAAACCTAAATCGGTTTTAAATAGTTGACCAAACGTGCTTTGTTTACTATAGGAGATCTTTTTTATCCTCACCTTGATTTCAGCTTGTCTTTAGCTAACTTTGCCTGGTTCTCAGCCAATCAGCATGTTGTTCCACACTCCTCCACCTCTTGGTGTTTAGCCACTTCCAGAACTCATGCATGTACACTGTGGATTTATCAATGGATGTAAACACTTCTGTATGCATCCTTCATGTGTGACATAGCATGATGATGTAATGTTTACTGAGTGACTTGAGTATTTCCCTAATAGACTTATCTCATTTCTTTTCTTGTTGTTGTTGAGATAGTGTGCCATCTTGTCACCCAGGCTGGAGTGCAGTGGCATGATCACAGTTCACTGTAGCCTTGACTCTAGGCTCAAGGGATGCTTCCACCTCAGCCTCCCTAGTAGCAGAGACAACAGGCATGTGCCACCACAACTGGCTAAATTTTAATTTTTTGTAGAGACAAGGTCTCACTCTGTTGCCCAGGCTGTTCTGAAACTCCTGGGCTCACGTAATTCCCCTGCCTTGGCTTCCCAAAGTGCTGAGATTATAGGTGTGAACCACCATGCACAGCATCTCAGCTGTATTTGAATTATATATGTATATTTGCAAATGTGAAATTGTACGTTTAGATTTATTTGTTTGGAACATGAAATTTCAGCTTAAAACATTATCAGTTCTACCTTATGTAATATTAATTTTATTCTCAATATTATTTTCATTAATTTAATATGAGAAGAAAATGTTAGGTTTTTTTTCCCTTGAAAAGTAATTATATCATAACTAGTGACTCATTTAGGGAATATATGAAAACAAAGATAAAATTAGCCTTGAATATTAATCGAAATGGTCATCAACCAAGACTTTCCTTAATTCTTGTTCTCCTAAATATAATTCTTATACCTGAATTTGTTTTTCTAAAATCTTTAACATAACTTACTGTCCAATAATTGTTATTTCTTTGTGAAATTTCAAAAATCCCCTCTCTCCCATAAGGGGATAAGAAGAAAGATTACAAAACTCTATCAGTTTGGATGCCATCATATTTAATAATTCTAAAATAATTTGATGTTTATAAACAGTCCCTATTTTTCCTTTAGAATCTGAACCAAAGTATCATGATTCTGTCATAGCAATAATAAACAATACCTTTCAAAGGTATGTAATAGATGAATGATTTTATAAAACACAGACTTTCAACCATTACATACAAATTTAACATTAGAACTAAGATTTTACACTGATAAAGTAAATCTACTAAAAGTAAAATCTGTTGTAGTCATTATTGAGAAGAGAAACTCATGTTTTTCTAATGTTGCTATTCTAAATGTTTGGCAATGAGGCGTTTTTTTTTTTCATGTTAAAGGGAGTATGTACAATTCCTTCAGGCCATGTTTGTTTACTGTTTTATAGAAAGAATATGTTTAGGAAGAAAGAATATTTTTTAATAGAAGGATTCTACCAGAATATGTTGCCAAATGATAATGTCTAAACTTTGTAGATATTTTTTAGACTTTTATAGCCCATCTATTTCATTTGTAGATATAGATAAGGAAACTGAGATTAAGAGAAATTATACATAGTCGTCCTTTGCTATACTAAGGTAACTGATTCCAGAACCCCTGCATAAACCACAGTCCATGCATACTGAAGTCTTACAGTTGGCCCTGTGGAACCATGGATATGAAAATTAGGTCATTTGGTGTATGCAAAACCTCCATATACAGACAGCCTACTTTTCAATCTGGCTTTGGTTGAAAAAAATTCTCATATAGGTGGACCCACACAGTTCAAGTCCCTGCTCAAAGGTCAGTTGTAACTTGCAGTAGGTTGCACTGTTATTAGTGTAAAAGCTGGCATTGGGACTTAGGTTTTCAATTTACCATTCTGGTTATTGATATTTTCATATTAGGGTTTTCCCTCCATTCATATTCTGAAGTGGCCTCTCCTCTGGCTTTTGTCTCAGCAGCTGTGTGTATGTGGGGTGTGTGTGTGTGTGTGTGTGTGTGTGTGTGTTTATTAAGCCGGGAAAGGGATAAGTGCCTATTAAGTAATTTAGGCTTGAACCTAAAAGTTAGTTGAAAACACTATTCCTCCTATAAACAATTTTAAGAACTAAGTGGAAGAATATAAATTTGAAAATCTTGGTGCTTTATATCTGAATTGTGACATTAACTGTTCTTCATTCACTTCTAATGTTCTTTATTTTGACTTCACAGAGGAGAGTGAAAAAATTCTCTCAGAAATTCTTGTATAGACTGCTGATAAAATGATGCTATCAAAGAAAGGCCTGTTGTTTGTCCGTATGTATCTCAGTCAATTGAAGATTGCTTGTACTATCCTCTTTTTAAATTGGTCCTAAAACCTTTTATCACATTTTAACATCTCTGAATTTTGGATGCATCTTAAAAATTACTACCGTATTATAGATTATTCAGCAACAGTTTTCTCTTCATTATACTTTCAGTTACATAACTCTAAGGGGACATAATTTTTACTAGCAACCCCAGGAGTTGTGCTGTGTGTACACTAAGTGCCCTTATGGGGCAGCCTTCTTAAGAGATAAGGTGGAGGTTCATTCTTTTTCCTACATTTTACCTCATATTTGACCTCACAAATTGTGTAAATACCACCTGCCTACTATTTGGCAATTAGTGACCCCTCTATACATGTTGATTTGCTTATTTATGCAGCATTATAATCAGTTTTGTTCCTTCATTTTCCAAAGCATATTGAGAGCAGGTTTAAACTCCTTTCAATATTAGATATCATATTATCGAGAAGAGATAGATCTTTAGGTGATAAATCTAGATGATAAAGCTAGGAAGTAAATGGCCAGATTAAATAAAAATGTTAGCCCAAGAGTCCTAATTGTTTCCATATGCTTTTTACTTTTAAAATTTCTTTTAGTTCTTTCAAGATACCTAGAATAATTATTAGTGTGATAAAAGTACAATGTCAGTTATAGGTTACATTGTCTTAGTATACCTTCATCAATTTTGTACTATGTCACAAGTGCCAGATATTAAAGATAAAACATAGGAGAAGAATAAAACATACAATTTCTACTCAAGGCACATGAAATTAGCCAGGATAATATATCAATATATCAAATGTATCTTGAAACTAAAGAAATGTATCCTGTTTAGTAGCACATGTTGGAACAGATCTCTTCACATTTCATTTCAATAGTTGAGCACTGTTTATAAAATATTGTGCTAGCCCATTGTAAGTTACACAGAAAAGCCAGAATCCCTCTTTTTGAGGAGCTCACAGTATAACAGGGAGGCTACAATATTTCTAAGCAATTCTAATATTAGTCAGATTATGATATGTATTTTGACATAATTCATACGTCATAGGATTTGAGAAAGGAAAATTTTGTTTTTCAATGGGAAATTGAAACGTTCTTTTGTAACTTGATATATAATTACTAATAAAAATCCAATACTTAGAGATTGTTATAAACCACATTGAATTTTAAAATTTGAGAATAAATTTGTACATTTTCTATACTAAATACAACTTATCATTGCAATGAGAACCTCAATGTTTGTGCAAATTATTTATATAAATTTTTTACAGTGTTATATAACATGATTTTTTGTTGAATATTATAAACCACTTCAAAATTTGGCACTTAAAAGGAATTAATTTGTTGGATGTTTTTGACACATTCTGAAAACTGAAATATTTCAATTTCCAGTGATGTGTTGGTATTTATTCATGATGATTAAAATTGTTTTGCCCTTACTTTTAGTTCAAATGAAGCTAATCAAATATATAAGGAGCATTTAAAACCTGTCACAACCATTTAATGTCCCTTAACTAATTATTTTCTTCTTTTGCGTTCACCTCCTCCATCAAATGATATATTCATTGTGGCATATTCATTTTACAACACTCATTGTTTAGGAGAAATAATATAATTCATTAATAATTGCACTTAACCTTTTAATAAAGTTTTATGGTTTATTAAATATTTTCACCTACATTTTATCCTTTAGGAAATATAATATGAAGTTAATAATTAGCAGTTTTCATTAAAAACCATTATTCATAATTTCTGTTTAGATTTTTTTTTTTACATTTTCTTAATTGCTTATGATATTAATGACATTTGGTAGGTAGGTCCTTCTTGTGTGTGGGCTTAAAATAGTTTTGGCAAAAGTTCTAAGCAAGAAACTTTTTCCAAAAATTATTAAAATGATTAATTAATTTTTATGGGAGTCTTTGGTGGTCTTGCTCTACTGTAAATGATTGTTAACTCTTGGAATATCTTACATAATTTAGTTTACCTAGGAGAGTTTCAGAGGAAGTCATGTCTAATACTAAAATAACTGTGCTCTCGAACAAGCAAATTTAGTAAATATTTACAGAACTTGCCACCCCATATCCACAAAACATATATTTTTTCAATATTATATCATACCTATTCTAAAAGTGATCACATAATAGGAAATAAATCATTTTTTGGTAATTGCATAAGCATTTCACAGATTTGAATGAAATCCTGAGCAATAGAGCAAGATT
>CAUYQU010072106.1:0-65218 GCA_963574635.1 Cheracebus regulus
GGTCTCAAACTCCTGACCTCCAGTGATCTGCCCACCTCGGCCTCCCAAAGTGCTGGGATTACAAGTGTTAGCTACAGCATCTGGCCAGAGACCTGGGTTCTAATTCCAGTTCTGTTACTCATTAAACAACTCTGGCACTAATTTTTTTTTTTGAGGTGGAGTCTCATTCTGTTGCCCAGGCTGGAGTGCGGTGGCATGATCTTGGCTCACTACAATCTCCACCTCCCAGGTTCAAGTGATTCTCCTGCCTCAACCTCCCAAGTAGCTGAGATTACAGGTGCACACCACCATGCCCAGCTAATTATTTGTATTTTTAGCAGAGATAGAGTTTCACCATGTTAGCCAGGAAGGTCTTGATCTCCTGACCTCGTGATCCACTGCCTCAGCCTTCCAAAGTGCTGGGATTACGGGTGTGAGCCCCCGCACTCGTCCTCAGGAATTTTATTTTTGGTTCTCTCTCTCTCTCTCTCTCTCTCTCTCTCTCTCTCTCTCTCTCTCATAAAGAGGCCTGTGTGAGTCTCTTCCTGAAACCCAGGAAAGGCCCAGGGATTCAAGAGTAAATGGACTACGGTGGCCAATTGTTCCAATTTGCCTGAGACTAAGGGGTTTCCTGGTATGTGGGACTGGCATTGCCAAAACCTGGATAATTCTCAGTGAACCAGAATGAATGGTCACTGGGTTTAGGGACCGACTCCCATTAGGCCTTCAAGAAAACAGATCCAAGGGATATTGGCCCTTCATTAAACATGAGAAGAGAAAATTTGAGAGCTAGTTCTCCTGAAACAGAATAATTCTAACAATATCTGTTTAATCAGCCGCCAACTTGAAGGTGTAATGAAACCCAGGGCAGAGCAGCTGAGGTCCCTCTGAAGGGCAGCTGGAAGTGCCTGGATGGAGGCAGGGATCACCTGGAAGCCCTCGGGGTTGCAGAAGCACCAAAGCTGCTGGGTCCCCTCTCCTCCAGGAAGCTCTGTAAATCCTGGGAGCGGCTGGCAGTCAGTGCGTCTGTGCAGCTCCAAGGCTGCACATTGTGGAGCTGGAAGGAAAACAAATCGTAAACTTTCTTTTGCTAAGATAAACGTTTCATCCTTTTGTTTCCCAAACATCACTATACATTTCCCCCAAGTTTACAAAATCATCATTAGCGTCGTCATCATGCAATCCTTCTACCAAAGGCTTCCCCCGGTGGAGGGAAGATTGCAAGCAGCCCCCTCCATGTCACCACCACTTCTTAACACAGTGCGCCCATCGGCTGAGTTATTTTCATTGCATTATATAGTTTTTTTAAAAAAGAGAAGCTGTCACCAGAAGGGTAATTGTCCTTGCAAGTAATCCTGTCTCGAACGGAGCCATGCGGCCCTCACTTCATTAAGTGCAAAGCCTCTGCCTGAGAAAATCAATCGCAGCCTAAATCGGAAAGACAAAAATCAATCCCGGCGATGCATTCCAGGCCTCTGGGCACAGGAGTGCCTTCAGGGGACCCCAGGGATGACTTCAGAGGGGCCTGGCCCTGTGTCCCCAAGGGCCAAAGGGCCCAAGAGTGGGCACATGCAGGGAGCAGAGGGACAGTACAGGGCTTTTAAAAATCAAACAGCAAAAGCCACGATGGCAGAAGGGGAACCATGTGGTGCCCTGCAGGTAGAACATGAAAGGCACAAAGCAGCATCCATTAATTCAAACATTTATTAGGCAACTACTATAGCCTAACCCAGGAAAGACCCAGGGATTCAAGATAAACAATCTAGTGTCTGTCCTGTAGCTCTCTAGGGGCTTTCAGTGTGGTGGGGAATAGAAGCATGTGGGGAGTAAACTTGGCCTGAGCAGGGTTAGGAAATGCAGAAGGCCTCATGGTTGGGGGTGGAGGGAAGGGACAATTTGATTTGGGTCTTGAAGGATGAATAGGAGTTTGCTAGAAAAAATGTTTCTCCCTAACAAGAGGCAATGTGGCAAGGAAGAACTAAATCCCTTTTTTCTATGATGCCTGACAAGTTTGCATTACCCTGAGCTCACACAGACAATGCTGTGGCCAAAACATAGTTGTCACTTCTAGATAGTTCTGAAAGTCTTAGCTTTCCTACCTTGGGGAAGTGACTGGGTCAAACCAGAAAGCAGCTTGAAAGTTCCCTTCACATGTCTCCCTTCATCCGTGAGTAGAAATGAGCTGATTGCCTGGCTCTGGCCTCTTCTCTTCTGGGTGCTGCTTAATGAACCCCAAAAGCCCTGGGGCCCCAGTCCTGGTGCTGATTTCATTCTCCCCTCCCCATTTCTCTACTTCTCTAAACTAAGTGCCTCTGGGAAACTCATCCCTTCACTCATTCTTATTTTGGGCAGCATTCCCTGAGTGCCAGGTGCTGTGCCAGGTGCCAAGAAGCCCAACCATTCAGCAGGTGTGGGAGAAGACCTGGTGCATCCCAGGGAACGGGGCAGGCTTTCCCGGAGCTGACTCCTGAGGCCGTTCCTGAGTCTGGGCTGCCTGGGTAGGCTCAGGCAGGGGACAGGGTGTTCGAGGCAAGTTGCTGACACCCGGCAAGGCTCACACCAGGCACCCAGCACAGTGCCCACCACACTGTCTCCATTTTCCCATCTAATCTCCGAGGCACCCCTGAGAGGTGAACAGCAGGGGCATTTTACGCATAAAGACACTAGCTTCGAAAAGTCAAGTAATTTTTCCAGACCTACCCTATGTGGGCAGTCAGGACAGACACCAGAGGCAGGGGCACCTCCAGGGAATGAAGAGGAGCAGTGGGGACAGGCGGGGACTGGGGTTGGGGGGACCCATACTAGCGGAGCCTCGTGATCTCTGCCAGGGGAATGTATCCTCATTCCCAGATGGCCAGCTCCCATCCACCCTCACACCCAGAGCCTGGATCTGCTCTGCTCGCCTCTGAAAGTGGCACTCCCACTACCGGCTGCCAGGTTACACAGGCACCTACCCAGGCATGCCACAAACATTTCTCAGGCACTGACTCAGTGCCGGCTCTGTTCCAGGTCCCAGGGTCACAGAGAGGGAGACGGACACGGACGGCCCTGGCGGATCCAGCCCCAGGCTCTCCAGCACTCCGCTACTCAGCGTGGGGCCCCTGAGACAGCCCAGGCATCAGCCAGGAATGCGTCGTAATTAGCTTGACTTGGCCACCCCACAGTATATGCATATATCAAAGCGACATGTTGTGCACCATAAATATATACAATGTTTATTTGTTGATTTAAAAAAATAAAGAAAAAAAGTAGTATTGTAAAAAGAAAATGCAGAATCCCTGTCAAACGGTTCAGCCGCTGAAAGGAAACAGCTTATAAAGCGTGCTGAAGAAAGCATGTTTACATTTGCCTTTTTAAGCTATATATGTAAACCTGTTTAATATGAACCAATGCAGAAAGAAAAATGTTGTAAAAATGTACTCTCAACATTTGTTTCCAAAGGTATTTCTCTGTAAAATGCTTCCCACTGAAGTAAAACAGCTTATGTGCACATTTAAGGAAAAAAGAGGGGAGGGCTGTCAGTGCTCCCTGCTCCCAGTGGGTCAAACCTGATCCTCCCAGTTTCACTCTTGCTGAGCAAATTCACACCCAGGAAAGAGTTAAGTCGTGGTAAAGACCACGGGAGTTCAGGAATACAGATGACAGTAATAAAAGGAGGCGGAGAGGGCTGTTGAGCGAGCTCCCAGTTTATGGGCTGTTCTGCTGGTCCAAGTTGGGAAAGTACAATGAGCAGCCACACGTAGCTCCTCCTGCCAGATGGAGACTTGAACTCGGGTCTTCGAGTCCCCAGACCTGCACCCTTCCAGCTTCACAGCAGTGAAGCACCCGAGCACATTTCACTGGATGCTGTGTGCTCCCACTCTGCCGCTTCCCACGAGACCATTGGCTCGGTGAGGGCAGGGACTGTGTGCTCAGTTTCCTGCCGTATCCCCACAGACCATAGCAGACACTCATCAAATACACAAACAGATAAGATAGCAAAGCGGCCAAGGGGACGTCATCGCCTCGGCGAAGCTCGCGCCCCATCTATGGGCAGATGCAGAAGCCCGCCCGCCTGTGGAGAAAGCAGTGGGGTGACCAGCAGGGGCACGTCAGCCACCGGCTTGAACCTGATTTCTGTCTCCTGCTCTCTTTGCCAAATGCGAAAACCAAATGCCCTGCTCACTTGGCAGGGAAAGTCCTTATGCTGTGAATTGACTCACCCTATCAAGAGGCATAAATGGGTTAGGATGAGTGATGAAAGGTCAATATGTGGATGCAGCGTGAAGAGCTCATCGTCACGCCTGTAAAACCAGGTGACAAGGACAGCCCTGCCTCTCCTCCGGTCCTGACCCCGAAGAAGCCAACCCCAGGGGGAGGTCATTTGCATGCCTGGGGTCATCAGCAGCAGAGGCAGACGGGGCCACGAGGTTGGACGTGGGCCCTCTTCCCGGCTTGCCTTGTTCTCCTGTGGCAGGTGGGCACTCCCGGGCTTCGGATTCCATTTCAGCAGTAGACCCAGCATCTCTTCCATCCCTCGTTTTTTCCTCTGTATAGAGGGACCCTGATTAGAGGAACATCCCTGGCCTCTGTTTTCCTTCTCACACTCCCTAGTCTTCCCTGGCAAAGGGGGAGTAGCTTAGCTGATGGGCGAGTTTCAGTTTTATTTTCTTAATGTCACTGAAGTCAACACCAATCGACTGATGGATTGATTTTTATTTTTTGGGACAGGGTCTCGCTCTGTTGCCCAGGCTGAAGTGCAGTAGTGCGATGATGGCTCACTGCAGCCTCCGCCTCCTGGGTTCAAGCCATGCTCCTACCTCAGCCTCCTGAGTGTCTAGGACCACAGGCGCACACCACCACACACGGCTGATTTTATTGATTGATTTATTTATTTAGGTAGAGACAGGGTCTCCCTACGTTGCCCAGGCTGGTCTCTAACTCCTGGGCTCAAGCCATCCTCCTACCTCAGCCTCCCCACGTGCTGGGGTTCCGAGCATGAACCACCGCACCCGGCCACAGTAACAGCATGGAGCTGGTTCTGGGCCTGGGCATGACCAGGCGTCTGGGACATGAACAAGTCCATCTGGCAGCACCTTGGTCAGCTCCCACCCAACAGCTTCATCTAGAATGAAAACGATTCCCTTGTACTCTTTATTTACTTGATTCTTGTGTCCATTTCCCCAGCTTGAGAGGGGAGAGCATGTCCTATGTCAACCCACTGAAATTCTCATGGTGATACCTGTTGCACTTCCAAGAGCATAGGACACACTAAGAATGGAATCTGGGAACACAGATATGGTGGAGATTGAGGTTTCTGGAGTCCTCTAAGCCCGTGGCTTGAGGCCCTGGCACCGCCCCACCCTTGTGGGTTTCTAGCTTTGTGAAAAGTCAATGGTGCTGTGCAGCCAGGGTTGCAGGTGCACCTGGATTTTGTGGGTGCAGCCTGGGAGGGCCATGCTGGGCCTGCGACCTGAGCACACTTGGGCTCTGCTGGATCTCGACCTTGGCAGGTCACTGCAGCTTCTGGAGGCTTTAGCCACAGACTAGGGGCTCTTTTGCAGCAAGGGCAGACCTTAGCAGTTCCAGGTGGGGTGTGCTGTTTAGACACAGCTTTGACGATAGCGTCTGTGAGTATACAGACTATACGGCATTAGAGGATGGACTCTTTTTTTTTTTTTTTTTTTTTTTTGCTGCGGTTAACTGTGGTGTTCAGTCAGACTGGCAAATGAGGGGCCAGGATTAACAACCGTAAAAGTATCTGGGTTCTGCTGACAACAGGAGCAGGTAGGAGGCTCCAGCTTCAAACCATCAGAGCTGCTCCGAGAGCAGGATTGGATCTGCCGGCCACTACTGCTCCCCTCTTTCCTCCCTGTCTCTTTCCTCCCTCCCCTCCTTCCTCCCCTCCTTTCTTTTCTTCCTTCCCTCTCTCCTCCCTTCCCTCCTCCCTTCTCTCCCTCCTTCCTTCTTTCTTTCCTTCTTCCTTCCCACTCACCTTTTTTTTTTTAAACGGAGTTTCACCCTGTTACCAGGTTGGAGTGCGGTGACGTGCTCTCGGCTCACTGCAACCTCCGCCTCCCGGGTTCAAGCAAGTTTCCTGCCTCAGCCTGGGACTACAGGGACTACAGGCTGGGTAGCTGGGACTACAGGCACGTGCCACCACACCAGGCTAATTTTTATATTTTTAGTAGACACAGGGTTTCACTTTGTTGGCCAGGATGGTCTTGATCTCTTGACTCCATGATCCGCTGGCCTCAGCCTCCCAAAGTGCTGGGATTACAGGGGTGAGCCACCGTGCCTGGCCTCCCTCTCACCTTCTTTTAATCCTTCCTTCTCTCCTTCCTTTCTTCCTTCATTAATTTCTAATTCCCTTCAAGGCGGAGACAGAGGGTTGCCAAGGTGCTAACCTTCAATCCATGGGGCCCTTGTGAGTCCACTTCAACCAACAATCTCAAGTGGACCCTGGTCTGTGAGTCACCTAAATTCTGGTCATGGTGTTAAATTTCTGAGGCCCCCCCACATGTGGCTTCCTCCACAGAAGACAGAACTGGCTAGAGGCAGACGGAGACACCATGAGCGCCCTTCCTAGGAAGAGAGTGGGAAGGAGACCTCCTGCAAACCTACGCTCTGGGAAGACTGTGACTCCGTGGCTGAGTCCACACCGCCCGTTTCTGGGAACCAGATTTGCTCAGAGGGACTGAGGAGGCAAGGGCGTGGCTGAGAACACGTCTCAGAATTACTCACAGAACAGCAGCTGAACTGTAAGGAAGGCAGAAGAAGGAAGACAAATTCCAGTTGCAGAGCAGATACACTTCCTCTCGAGGAAGGCGGTGATCTCGGAAAACATACCAGGCAGATGCAATGGGGAGACTGAGACTCTGCAGGACTCTCTGCTCTTAAAGAAGCAGGGAAATGGACAATGTGAGGTCCAAGCGTATTAATCCGGTATTAAAGAGAAAAGTTGAATTCAGGTCAAACAGCTCCGTGGGACAAGAGATGTGTTGGTTCCTACCAATTGGAGGAGTCGAATCCCAGAGGGTGAAGGGCGTGACTCCCAGCAGGAGCCCCAGCCAGGAACTGTTTCAAGCTACAGGTGAAGGTTATAGCAAGGGTGCCTGGGAGTCACTTCCTCTGAAGACAGTGGCAGCTGCAGGAGGCAGGAGCAGGAACTCTGAGCAGCTCACTGAACGGAAGTCAAGGAGGTAAGTTTCAGGTTGATGAAAGATAAACTTCAGCTGAATTAAATTTAAAAGAGTTCAATTGAGCAATGAACAATTCCCAACTCAGGTAGCCCCCAGAATCACAGTAGACTCCAGGGGCCTCATGGTCAGAACAAATTTATAGACAAAAAAGAGAAAGTGACATACAAGAATTAGAAGCGAGGTACAGAAACAGTGAGGTTGGTTACAGCTCGGCGTGTGCCTCATTTGAACGCAGTTTGAAGGCTCAGCAGTCTACGAGTGGCTGAAGGATGGCGGCTGGGATTGGCCAACACTCAGCCATTGTTACAGGGGCGTACTATTAAGTGAGGTTTTCAGTTTTGTCTGACTATTAAGCTAGGTTACAGTTCATCCACAAGGACTCAGATTCAGAAGTACAGAGTCCTTCTCAGGCGATATTTGGTGTGCTTTAACAAGATGGATATCCTCACTGTAAGGGTTGGTGCAGCCAGGGTCCGATACAGATATTTAGGGATGAAGGCTTAGGGAGAGGTCCAGCAGAGGAGAAGCAGTGAGCCTGGGCATACCTCTGTGGCACAGCCTGGGTTCAAATCCTGGCTTTGTCACGTAGTGCTGTGCAGCCTTGGGCACCACACTTCACCTCTCTGTACTTCAGTTTCTTCACCTGTAAAAATGGGGCTGGTGACATTATTTGCATGGCAAGACTGATTAAAAATTAGACAAGTTAGCATTGCAAAGCCTGCAGGAAGGCTCCTGGCCTACAGGCCATGCTATGCAAAAGCTGGCAAATAAACAGGCATGGGGGCGCAGGAAGATAGCATATGAGACCAGGCCTGCAGGGACAGCAGCCCAGCAGGATTAGATGCTGGAGCTGGATTTCTAAATCTGCAAGGTGATGAGGAAAAGATTTGTTTAAACTATGATTTTGGCAGACTTAGGTCTTATTGATTTTATATTTCTCACTCCAGGATGGAACCTGGAGGAAAATGTTAGAAAAACAACGGCCTGGTTTAGCAAACAAAGGAAGAAGCAAAAGAGGAAGGTCCTGGGCACCAGCAAACACGGCCAGCCCGTCTGCCCATGGGCACCAGCAAACACGGCCAGCCCGTCCGCCCATGGGCACCAGCAAACATGGCCAGCCCACCCACCCATGGGCACCAGCAAACACGGCCAGCCCGGCCGCCCATGGGCACCAGCAAACACGGCCAGCCCGGCCGCCCAGAGCTGGGAAGCTAAGAAGCGGGTTAAAGGTTAGAAGTTTCCCACACCAGGCATCAGGGAGATTCCTGAGCTACAGAGTGCTGTGCTGTCCAGCACGAAAGCAGGCAGCCTCCTGTGGCTTCTTCACTTACAAAGACAGTAATTAAAAGGAAATGTGCAATTCAGTTCCTTTGTCACACTAGGCACACTTCAAGTACTGCTGCTTAAAACATTAGGCATCACAGATAATGCTCCCACCATTGTGGAGGTGACCATGGGAGAGCAGGATGGCTGTATATACGCAATAAGCCCTTCCCGCCCGTGAAAAGTAAGAAGTTCCTCTTCAAAGTTTCCCTTCTTGTTAAAGAATAAGAATACTAAATGTTAGAAATAATAGTTTCTTTCAAAGACTAACTTTCTTCAAAGTCTTCTTGCTTTTTGTTAGTAACTCTTTGTTAAGCCCTATCCTATGGAGCTGTCAAACATAAAGGAATCAGCACATTCTATGTCCTTATACTGTAATCAAGCTGTTTGTGCTGGACGTGCTCACAGGCCTGTCCCAGCTCACAGCCAATGCCCCTTCCTGATTTGGGAATGTTATTACTTTTCTAAGTCCTTTTGCAAGCAACTTCCTCTTTTCCTCGGCCTGTCATCAAGGCACCTAGAACCCAAGACAAAGCAGTTTTGAGTACCTGGGGTGAGAAAAACTCATCTCGTGTGAGGCCTGGTAACTGGAGATTCCGGCAGACTCCGTGGCATCCCACAGCTCTCCCAAAGACAAGACAGCACCCTGTGGGGAGTTCTCACCCAATTCCACAAACATCCCTAACTTCTTAGTGGAGATTTTGCCAGGTGAGTGTAAGTTTTCAGGTCCTGGACTCGGAGCAATGGACGAAGCCTAAACCTGTGAGATTTTCCTCATCTTCATTCAATACCAGCGTCGCCCCTGTGTCTTTGTGGCAGCAAGCACTGAGCTCTAGGAAAAGAGCTTTGCCTTGGACAACTGCTCCCCAGAGGAGCGACTGTTTGTATAAGTTGCCACGTGAAGGTGGGTAAGGTGGCCTTGGAAGACAGCTCTTGTCATTTAAAGAGGAAGCTACACCCTTGGCTGATCGTAAGCTTATTGATTAAGAAAACAGACAGCTTTAGAAGGTCTCTTGTGATGTTTCCACACCGAAGGACCTTCAGTGGGTCACACTCCAGCCTCTGCAGGCCTCTCGTCACCCCTAAGCTCAAGGCGAAAGCCCTGGGCGTGAGCAGGGGCTCTTCTGCCTGCTCTTCAGCCTCCTCTTGCCTGCTGGGAAGATGAACTCCTGCCATTTGGCTCTGCAATGTGCAAAGTGTGCTCAGGTGGGCTGCGGTCTCAAGGCATGGCCGGACGGATAGCAGGTAAGTTTCATTAGTCGGGGAGATGTGTGTTATCAAGACCACCTGGATATCCCCAAGGCACATAAGACAAGCAGCTTCCTTAGCGATACAGAGATTTGTATTTTCACCGTCGGGTCACCTGCATCTCTTTCAGTTGATTCCAAGCCTGTGGAGGACAAGGAAGATGTCACATAATGGGCATCCTTAAATCAGCAGGGAGGGTTCAGGCCACCTGGGCAATGGCAGCTCACTGGAAATCCCCAGGAAGAGTAGAATGCTGTGGACTGTGCCCCCCACCTGCCAAACTCACTTGTTGAAACCTCACTCCCCAGTGCCACGGTATTTGGAGATGGAGTCTTTGGGAGGTAATTAGGTCATAAGGGTGGAGCTCTCATGATGGGATTAGTGCCCTTGTAAGAAGAGCCAGGAGGGACCTCACTCTCCCTCTTTCTCCTCTTTCTCTCTGTCTTCCCCGCCACCACAGTCATGTGAGGACACAGTAAGAAGGCAGTGTCTGCAAGCCAGGAAACAGGCTGTATTAGTCCGTTTTTACACTGCTGAGAAGGACATGCCTGAGACAGGGAAGAAAAAGAGGTTTCATTGGACTAACAGCTCCACGTGGCTGGGGAGGCCTCCAAATCTTGGCAGGAGGCAAAAGGCACTTCTTACATGGTGGTGGCAAAAGAAAATGAGGAAGAAGCAAAAGCAGAAACTCCTGATAAAACCATCAGATTTCATGAGACTTATTCACTACCATGAGAACAGTATGGGGAAACTGCCCCCAGGATTTGAATTACCTCCCACCAGATCCCTCCCACAACACGTGGGAATTATGGGAGTACAATTCACGATGAGATATGGGTTTGGGGACACATAGCAAAACCATATCACAGGCCCTCACCAGAAGCCAAATCTGCCAGCACCTTCATCTTGGACTTCCAGCCTCCAGAACTGTGAGAAACAAATGTCTATGTTTAAAGCAATCTGTCTATGATAGTTTTGTTACAGCAGCCTGAACCAAGATGAAAAGTTAGCGGTGGATGAGTTGGGAGTCACAGGTGTGGCCACCAGTGGGGGTCCCTGTTCTCACCTAATGTAGGAGGCCCAGCTCCCCAGTGACTCAGTTTCACCCTGAGTGCCTTGCTGGAACTGTGGTCTCTGCACTGATGATGAAGCCATCTGCTAGTTATGCAGGAAAGCCCTCGATGGGCAGTGAGTGAGTGATGTGCCTGCCTCATGAATTACTGAGGCCCATCCATTTTCTACAGAGGCTGAGCTGAACTCGGAGGCCTTTCATAATTTAACATTTGATTACATTTCGGGCCTGTGGAGTTCAGTGTTTAATATTTCAGGCAGAAGTTGAGGCTGCTGGCACATGGCCCTCCCACTTTGCGTGGCAAAGCTTCCCTGCCTTACTCATCACTATGAAAGGAAGAAGGCATCTGGGATAAATGGCAGGACTGCAGTCGTGGGCACGTTCGAAGCTTCCCACCGCCTGCAGGGAAAGGAACCATCCCACCGCCACTAGCGCCATTACGATATGGTGAAGTTGAATTCAAGGCAATTTCCAGCCCCTCTGCAGGCAATGAGTTGTCCAGGCTGGAGTGTCTGGGCCTTTCGTGGTGAGAGACTCACATTGTTCACTCCACTCCACGCTGAGAAGCATCCTCCACCCACCGCTCCTGCAGGAGAGCACCTAGCTTTTGCAGGGAAAACGCTCTCACTTAAGAAACCCTCCTCTCTCCTTACGCGGATTGGGCTGATTCTGTTTTCCATGAATGCCTCGAGTGTGGCCAGGTGTGGCTTAGAGCCCCTGAAAGAGCTGGGTCTGCTCTCCCAGGAGCAGCTGGGCCTCCCTTCTTCCAGCTTTCTGTTGGCCACCACCTCGGGAGCTCCTTTGCTCCAGGTTGGGGTGTCCTCACTCTGAACCCAAAAGATCGACGTGATAAATTATCACCAAAGCAGTGCCGGCTGTCAGAGTAGTCCTTTGTGTTTTGAACATTCATTCATGTACCCAGTGACTGTTACCACATGCCCACTAGGGGCCATAAGACATAGGCTACAAGGAACACGTCTGTTTTGTGTTTCAAAAAAAATTCATGTGGAAGCTCAATCCCCAAGGACTCAGAATGCGACGATGTTTGGAGATAAGATCCTTGCAGAGGTGACTAAGTTAAAATAAGGTCATTAGGGTCAGCCCTGGTCCTTATAAAAAGACAGGCATGGGGAGAGGGACGGTGATGGGAAGACACAGGGAGAAGACAGTGTCTCCAAGCGGAGGACAGGGCCTCGGGAGCCACCAACCCTGCCAACACTTCGATCTTGGACTTTCAGCCTGTCGGACTATGGGGAAATTAATGCCTGTTGTTCAAGACCCCCGGTCTGTGGGGCTTTGTGATGTCACCCCTAGAAATGTTTTCTGTATACTTTAAGTTCTGGGGTACATGTGCAGATCTCGCAGGATTGTTACATAGATGTACATGTGCCATGGTGGTTTGCTGCCTCCATCCCCCCGTCACCTACATTAGGTATTTCTCCTAATGTTATCCCTCCCCTAGTCCCCACCCCATGCTATCCCCCTCCTAACCCCCCACCCCGACAGGCCCCGATGTGTGATGTTCCCCTTCCTGTGTCCATGTGTTCTCATTGTGCAACACCCACTTATGAGTGAGAACACACAGTGTTTGGTTTTCTGTTCTTGTGTCAGTTTGCTGAGAATATGATTTCCAGCTTCATCCATGTCCCTTCAAAGGACATGAACTCATCCCTTTTTTTGAAAAAAAAAAAAAAAAAGAATAAAAAAGAAAAATTTAAAACAATGCTTGCTGTCAAGGTGGTTGTGATCTTGAGGATGAGGCAGGCAAGTAGCCAGGTGACTTAAAAGTTGATCAGCATAAGCCAGTTATGCAGGTTAGGATGGGAACAGAGGAGGCACAGACTAGGGGAGCCCACCCAGGACCCAGGGAGTGAGGACGGGCCATTGGCTCTGTGACAGACACAGGGGAGGCTCAGGATTGGGGAAAGATGAAACAATTGCCAAACAACCCTCAAGAGGATACTATTTGTATCAAGGGGAGCAACACAGAAACAATGTACTTCAGAAAAAGGGTGTTGCAGAACAAAAAAAACTGCGGTAGTCAAAGAGGACTTCCTGGAGGAAGGGGCATGCAAACTGGATTTTGGAGAATGGGTTGTGTTTAGGACTCATGCCTCAGAAGGTGTACACATGCTCTCTGCTCAAATGTTCCACTGGGCTAACCTTTGTCACATGACCACATCCAGCTACAAGGGAGGTGGGAGAGGTACTCTGAAGCCAGATAGCCAGGTGCACAGCAGGTATGTGGCGTTCTACTAATAGCATGGAAAAAGGCAGAACTGTTATCAGATGATTGATTTTCAGTTTTCCTCCATCACATACTTTTGAGCTTCAAATACCAAATCTCATAGCAAGTTGCTGAAGAAACTGAATGCCTTGTTCATGGGGGAAAAAGGAAATCTTCTGGCCCAGGCTGTGACCCCCTCCATAGGGGAAATGGGGGGATCAAGAGGCCAGAGGGATGGACACCAAGTCTCAGCCAGCTGGATGGTTTTGCTGAGCAGTGCCTCTTCATTGTCTGTGGTGCAGGATTGTCTAACCCTGTGGTGGAAAGGAAAGAGGACATGAGCATCAGGTTGTGCTGTGGTTTGAATGTATGTGTCCCTCCAAAATTCATGCTGGAACTTAAACCCCAAAGTGATGGTATTCAGAGTTGGAGCTTCCGGGTAAGTTACTAACTCATGAAAGCTCCCCCTTCATGAATGGCTTTGTGCTCTCATAAAAGAGGTTGTAGCGAGCACCTTAGTCCCTTTTGCCTTCCATCTTCTCTGCCATGTGAGGACATGGCATTCATACCCTCTGGCCTTACACACATGCTAGCTGTGTTCATGGCTGTCTGACTTCAGGCTGTATCTCCTACCCTCCCTTGCAGCTAGATGTGGTCATGTGACAAAGCTCAGCCCACTGGAACATGAGCGGGATGCATACAACTTGTGAGTCCTGTACCCGAAGAAGAGAGTGACAACAAATTGGAGGAACCATGGAAATTAACAAGTTAAGGGTGACCTAGCCATCTGCAGTCCCCTGTGCAAACACAAGACAAAGGAACCATGTTGGAAGAGACAGCAGCCCTGCCCAGACACTGAATGTGAACAGCCCCGTGATTCTGGATTTCCCAGTCCCCAGAAATAAATACGAGAAATAAGTGTCTGTTGTTTGTAGGCCACCCTGTCTGTGGTATTTTGCAGTAGCAGCTCAAATAGACTCAGACAGATTGGCTCCTGGTAGATCTGGAGACACTGACCCCACCTCCGCCTCCACATTGCTCTGTGACTTCGGGGAAGTTACTTTCCACCTCTGGTGCTCAGCTTCCTTGAGAGTATTCAAGCAGACACAGCAGCATGGAGCCAGGAAGATTTGGTTCTGGAAGCTCTATAAAGAGCCAAATACATGATGGAGGAAAACTGAAAATCGGTCTTCTGATATCGGTGCTTTTTTTTTTCTTTTTCTTGGTAGAACCCCACACACATTCTGGCTGTGCACATTGTCTGGCTTCAAATTGCATCACTCACCCTCCCTTGCAGCTCAATGTGGTCATGTGACAACAGCAAGTTAAAGGTGACCCAGCCACCTGCCAGCCCTGGTTTTTCACCCCTGGATGGTAAAACAAGAGGGTAATCAGATCTGTGTCATCAAAATCACTATAGTTGGGTCTGTTTATTTTAGCAGCTTAGCTTCTACCCTAACAGATGCAGAAACTGGTACCAGAAGTGGGGTGCTACCAAAACTAAGAACGCAGATGTACACCACTGGTGTAGCAGTTGGTGCAGGGGATGGGGGTCTAGACGTTGCAGGTCTGGAAGCTGTTCACCCTTGCTGTGTGTTGAAAATATCGGTAGACCTGCCCCCTGGGATAACTTGGAAGGCAAACCCCTTTCCTACCCACTTTCCAGACTTTGTCTCACTGGGAAACTGCTGGAAAAACTCAAGAGTGTTGATAACTGTTGGCAGCTCCTTGTTGCTTTTAGCAAAACACAACAGAGAGAAATTCAGGTGAGAACCCATGGCTTTGTAAACAGGTATAGAAGATAAGTGAGTTTGGTTAAAAGAAGCTTACGACTGAGACCTGCAATCTAAATTGATTTAAAATCCAGAAATCTGGAATCTCACAAGATTAGAAAAGCCAACTCCTCCTGTATCCCAGCAGGAGGTGCGAGGGTCTCTAGGTGCCTCCTTAGCTTCCAGGAGCTGAGCAGGAGAGCTGCCTCCCTACCAAGCCTACTGTTTCAGGAGGCCTTGGGGAGACACCATAAAATAAAGAGAGAGAGGGTGGACCAAGTTAAATAGTGTTTCCCTGTAATTAATGTCCACCTGGAACTTGTGAATGTGACCCCATTTAGAAAAAGGGTCTTTGCAGTTGTAATCAGGTTAAGATGGGGCCTTGGTGAATTAGGATGGGCTGTAATGCCAGTAGGACTGGTGTCCTTATAAAAAGAAAGAAATTTGGACATAGAAACAAGAATGCAAGCCATGCAAAGATGAAGGCAGAGATTTCAAGGAGGCTGCCAGGAGCCAAGGAACACCAAGACGGCTAGAAACCGACAGAGGCCGGGATGAGCAAGGGGCAGGGGTCCTCTGCAGCCTATGACAGAGGCGGGCTCTGCCGACACTTCGATTTCTGACGTGTAGCCTCCAGAACTATCAGAGGATCACTTCCTGTTGTTTTAAAGTCACCTAGTTTGTGGCACTTTGCTCCAGCAGCTCTTGGGAACTAGCGCAGAAGTGTAGACCTGGTCAGCCAAGAAAGCCTGGAAACGGAAGACGGGACTTGGTCCCTCTAAGATCATGACTGTAAGCGGACTGGGGGATGGTTACTTTCACACGGAATGGACAGGAAGCAAATACATTTTGAGGGACTGTTACTGCCCAAAAAATGTGCCACAAGTTGGGCCTACAAAAGCCTGTGATGGGACTTCAGGTCTTCAAAACTGTATCTGGAGAAGGTGGCTGCAAAATCTGTGCACTGCCCAAGGAGCGTAGCATCCTACGTCCGCTTCGGATGAGCCGTGAGGGGTTCTGCACAAGGAAGGGGCTTCCAGGCCACAAAGCCAGGGCACACAGGGTGACAGGCCTGGGACGTGCTTCAGAGAGCAGGGCCAGGGCTGCCTGTGGGGTCCCCAAGGAGCTCACCCTGCTGCCGGGGCGGGGAGTCTCTGTGATAATTCCTGCTGGGAGGGATTTTAAAGGGAGCCGTTGGGCATCAGGCACTGCTGTTTCTTTCACTCCCTTTTGAAGCTGGGTCTTCATGCAGCGCCCTCTGCCACCCAAGCCCTGCACAGTGGTGAGGTGTTCAGATGACTGTGCTTTGGATGCGGGGTGTGATGGTTAATGCTGAGGTCAACTTGATTGCATTGAAGGATGCAAAATATTGTTTCTGGGTGTGTCTGTGAGGGTGTTACCAGAGGAGATAAAGACTGGGGTCAGCGGCCTGGGAGAGGCAGGCCTATCCTCAATCTGGGTGGGCACCATCCAATGGGCTGTCAGCGCAGCTAAAAGGAGGAGGTGGAAGAAAGTGGAAGAAGCTGGCTTGCTGAGTATTCTGGCTTTCTGGCTTTCTTCTTCCCTCCCAAGCTGGATGCTTCCTGCCCTTGAACATCAGACTCCAGGTTCTTCAGCTTTGGGGGTCTTGGACTCACCCCTGTGGTTTGTGGGGGGCTCTCGGGCCTTTGGCCACAGGCTGAAGGCTGCACTGTTGGCTTTCCTGCTTTCGAGGTTTGGGGACCTGGATGGAGCCACCACTGGCTTCTTTGCTCCTCAGCCTGCAGACGGCCTATCATGGGACTTCGCCTTGTGATCATGTGAGTATTCTCCTTCATAAACTCCCTTTCATGTACGCACAGATCCTATGAGTTCTGCTCCTCTAGAGAACCCTGACTAACACAGCCACCTCCCTCTGGGCTTCTTGTTATAGGCAAAAGAAATAAGCCCCAATTTTGTTTAATCCACTGCTTAATGAGTTTTTTTGTGAATCTCAGCCGAATGGCACCCCACCCGGTGCACACCCCCAGCAGGAAGGCCAGCAGCTGAGGCTGACTGAGCGCCAGGGCACCCAGAGCGCGATGGTAAATGGGGCCAGGATCAGCGCCTTCTCCCACTCCCTCTCCTCAGGAGAATTTCCACTCGAGCCCCAACCCTAGTGCACTGCCTGACTTGGAACCACCCTCTGGGAAGCTCTGGGTGGCATGTGTTAGGGTGCCTGCCACAGTGCTGAGCTGAAAAGTCCAGGTGTCTCTGGGGCTGGGGGGGCAGGGCACACACTTTCCCAAGACAAGACATCACTGTGGTCCTGCTGGGGCTTCGGCCAAGCTCAGGGGTCTGAAGCCCTCCGAGTTCCCCCAGACTGAGCTCTCAGTCATGTGCTTTTCCCATCACTGCTTTGGACGGGGCTCCAAGCCATAGGACCTATGTGTCACAGTGGCCACACTGCCCCTATAAACCACCCACAGTTACAGCTTTAGAAACTGATCTGTTCCAAAGCCTCTTACCAATGGCTTCTCTTATGGGTGCTGCTGGAGCATACTGAACCTGAACTCCACCCAAACCTCAGATGTCTGCTTCCCATGCATACACTGGGCCATTGTTAGTGTTTTTCTGTCCTCTGGCCTCTTCCCCTTGCCCATCAGTGTCCTCTCTCTGATTTTAGTCTGTAGCAGAGGCTTTGCAAGGCTGGTCCTGTAGGAGACAGGAGGGATAGTGGCTGGTGAGGCATGATGTGGAGGAATAACGTTTGGTTGATTAAATCAACTTTCATATATTAATACCTACCTCCATGCCAAGCATGTTACAGGGATCATCTCATTGCATGTTCCCTGCCAGCCTGGGCAGGTGGGCAGCACCCTCAGCCCCACCTCACAGGTGAGGAAACGAAGGCTTGGATGGATTAACAGGGTTGTTGTAGTCAGTGCCAGGCACACGGCTGGCCAGGATTTGAGCCAGCCTGCAGCATTTGCTCCTGGTGCCGTTGGTGGTCCGCCCACCTAGTAAGGAGTCTACAAGGGGCTGGGAAGTAACGTATCCATGAAAACAATATCAACACGTGTCTATTACAGACAACACAGAAAACACATATATACAAAACTCAAAGTCCCAGAATGAAGTGACCGTAAAATGTCGGTCAAAACCATCTAATCACACACACACACACACACACACACACACACACACACACACACACACACAAATTCATGCAAAGCCAAAGTAAGAACATGCTACATACAGTTTTGCCACCTGCTTTTTCTTCAAATTCATAGTATTTCATGTTCATCTTGCCACATCATTAAATACACTTGCACGTATAATATTTGTGGTTACATCATAAAATTTGGTTTAGGCCGGTACCATAGTTTATACATATTTCCTTAGAAATAAATTAGTTTTTTTCCTCTTTTTTGATCATTACAAACGCAGCCCAATTTAAATCTTTGTACACGTCGATAACTATTTTCTTAGGACAAATTTCCAGAAGTGAAAATGATGAGTAAATGGCTTTATGGGCTTCTTAAAGGCTGTGTGTCTGTTGTGTCACATTATCTTCCCAAAAAGGTTTCTCCATCTACATCCTCCCGAGCAGTGTCCGAAATGGCTCTTTTATTCTCTCTGATGGACGCTACATTTTTTCTCTTTGAATCACAGTCACCAAACGTGAAGCAAACCTGTGTCTACTTGGGGATTTATTTTTCCTTCTACTCAAAGTGTTGCTTTTCCCATCCATCTCATGTCTTTCATCAGTTCTGTAAAGTTCTCAGCCCTTGTGGCTTTGAATATTGCCTCTTCTGAGTTGCCCCAGGCTCTCCTCAGGGACCTCCTGTCCTCTAGACACTGAGCGTGCCCCTCCTTTCATCTGAGCCTTGAAGCCCCTGTCTGGTTCCTGAACGGGTTCCTTACATTGCTCATTCGACTTGGCTGTCAACGTGTCCGCGTCGTTTCATTTTGTTTAATTTCCGTGGTTCTACTTTCTTCCCTCGCAGATCCCCCTGCTGTATTTTTCTCATAATGTCATTTGCTTGCTTTATGGTGTCTTTTCTTGCCTTTATCTCTCAAAATACTTTAAACACACTTATTTTAACGTTCCTTTCAAGTTGTCCTATTTTCTGTGCTTCCCGGAGTGTAATTTTTCCCTTTCATTACTTCTGCTGTTTCTTGCAGGAGGCCTGAGTCTCCGCTCTCCCTGTGGCGTAGGCCAAGCCCGGACCCTGGCCCTGCTCATTGGCCCAGAGACCCCAGGAGCCCCCCAGCTACTGGTGCCCTCACGGCTCCGGCTTACTCTTGCTTTCTGTGACCTTGGGATTTTACTCTCTTGCTTTTAGCCTTGGCACATGTATGTGCATGGCAGTGTGTGTGAGCTTGCGTGTGTGTGTGTGTGTGTTTGTGGGGTATGCTGTGTTGTGAGGGGGGCTCAGCTTGCTTGTGTGTGTGTGTGTGTGTGTGTGTACTTTGTGGGGTATGCTGTGTTGTGAGGGGTTTTCGGTGTCAGCTTGCCTCCCATCTTAAATAAAAGTCTCTTTGCAGTAAATGCTCACTCAAAAATCACTTGCTGAGCAACTAATAGTAACAGCAATGACCGTCATTTAATGTGTCTCTGAGGTTCCAGGAGGCTTCACAGCCCTTATTACAGCCACCGCCCACACCAGTGGGTGTTTAAATAGCACATGTGATCCTACTTCATTCTCTGAATAAACTTTGTCATTCTCCCCATTTTACAGATATGGAAACTGTGGAAGAAATGGGGAAAATGACTTGACACTGTTGGCAATTGTGCAGAGGGCTGGTGAAAGGGGACAGCTTTGAAACCAGACCCTGCTCTCTGCCCAAGCGTGCTCAAGTCACAGAGTGGGAGTCATGACTCCCACTGGGCCCGCACCACCATATGCAGCTAATTTTGTATTTTTAGTAGAGACGGGGCATCTCCAGTTTCTGCAGTGCCGAGGGGAGCCTTGTTCTTCTTCCTTCTCAGGGCTGGAGGCCAACGGGCTAGGATGGCAGGTGCCTTGAACAGCGAGCTCCCGGAGTTTTCGGCCAACAGCAGAGTGGAGGCGTGAATCCAGGTATGTCTGGTTCCACCACCCCTCGACTGCCCCTCAAATGCACAGATGTGTCTGTGCTCAAACACACACATTTGCAAACACACAAAGGTAGCCCCATGGTGAGAGCTGCCCAGCTAAGAGAGCCAGAGCAGAGCTGTGCTGCCCTCACGTGTTGCTGGCCTGTGGCCCTGAGCCTCTCCCAGAGTCTGGGCTGTGGGCATGAAGACACAAGACAACCCAGCCCCAGCACAAAGCATCCCCACACCTCCATCCCTGGGCTAAGCAGGGCACACACTCCTCTCTGATCAGAGCACCAACAAGCAGAAGACTGCCCCAGCTGCTCCGAGAAGCTGCATGCATGAAACTGCAGTAAGTCCATACCCAAGGGGAGAAGCCCCTCACCTAGCGAAGGTGTCTGCCTGGTTTCCACGCACATCGTTGCACAAGGTCGTCTTTTACCAGAGAAGCATTGAGACACTATTTCCTTAAGTTCTAATCATGCAAGGAACCAGGACGAGGCCGCAGGGAGCAGCGAACACCTGGTGTGCCCTGTCCTGGGGAAGGTGCATGCTATGCTCTGGATGTTTATGCACCCCTGCTACCGCCAACATTTATACATTGAAATCTTTTTTTTTGAGATGGAGTCTCACTCTTGTTGCCCAGGCTGGAGTGTAGTAGTGCAATCTCAGCTCATTACAACCTTTGCCTCCTAATTTCAAGCGATTCTCCTGCCTCAGCCTCCCAAATAGCTGGGATTCTAGAAATTCTCCTGCCCCAGCCTCCCGAGTAGCTGGGATTACAGGCATGCACCATCACACCTGGCTAATTTTGTACTTTTAGTAGAGACGAGGTTTCACCATGTTGGTCAGGCTGGTTTCTAACTCCCGACCTCAGGTGATCCACCCGCCTCGGCCTCCCAAAGTGCTGGGATTACAGGTGTGAGCTGCCCGCGCCTGGCCAGACATTGAAATCTGAGCCCCAGGGGATGGTATGAGGAAGTGGGCTCTTTGGGAGGTGATGAGGTCATGGGGGCGGGGCCTCATGAGTAGGACAAGTGTCCTTAGGAAAGGGCCACCAAGAAACCCGTGACCCCTCCTACCACATGAGGACACGGAGAGAAGGCGCCCTCTGTGAACCAGGAAAGGGGTCCTCACCAGACCCTGAATCTGCCTGAGCCTGAGCCGGGGCCTGGACTTCAGAGATTCCACGATCGTAAGAAATAAATTTCTGCTGCTGGTGAGCCATGAGTCTATGGCCTTTGGTTACAGCAGCCTGAATGAGCCAAAACTGTGGCTGGGGATGATCACAGGTGTGTGTCCTGCAACGGTAGAAGGTGAGAGAGGCAGATATACCGAGGTCCTGGAGGAACGCAGCCAGCTGTCAACTCCAATCTGTATTCTGTGGATGCCAACATAGTCTTTGAGGTCAGTAGAAGGAACCTAACACTCAGTAACTCTTCTTCCTAGAAACCTCCTTCTTTCAGCCCCGTCCCCTAATGCCCCAGTGTTCCATGACCTCACGCTCCTTGCCTTTTCCATGTGTGTTTAGAGATCGTGGTCCTTTGAGATCAGCCCTGATGGGGCATGGGTTGCCCTGACCAGTGCTAGACTTAGGGAATCTTTTATCATACCTCACTAATGGTAAGCTTGTGATTCAAAGAACCGAAAGGTAGCAGAGGGATTTGAGAAATGCTTAAGGAGTAAAACTGTCATGATTTATTGATGGATTAAAGTTGGGGAGGCGTCAGTGGGAGGAAGACTTTGGCCTGGTCGCTGCCTTGGCCAACCACTGCCCCCGGGTGAATTCTGGACACTGAAGCCTTTATCTGCCCCTGGCCATAGCTGAGGGCCACAGGATCAAGGTCTTCCTTTGATGCCCCTCCACACCATCTGGTTTCCTCAGAGAGAAAGTTTCTTCCTGTGGCTTCCCGTAAGAACTGGGCCCCTTCTCTAGCCCCAACCCAGGCAGGGGGAGCTGAATCCCACATCCCAGCCTTAGGCTAAGGTCCTTCTGGGATTACAAAGGTATCCCGGAACTGTGGGAACCAGAACTGCAAATATCCTACATGGCTGAAGCGCTCTTAAGTTACTCCTTTTAACAAATTCACTTGACTGACCCCTTGAAGACCAAACCCCCGCCCTGTGCTCGCCCTGTCCTTACAGTGGCCGGCTGCTTGGTGGTCAGCCTGTGCTCTTCTGCTCCCATCAGAAAGTACAGTTCATCATGAAGGGTTGAATAAGAAGATATGGGTCTCATTCAACAGACTCCCAAAAAGATACAGTGAACTCCTAACCCCTGGAACCTATAAATGGGACCTTATTTGGAACTAGGGTGTTTGCAGATGTAAGCAAGTTAAGAAGGAGTCCTACTGGATTAGAGCGAACCTGCATCCAATATGGCTGGTGTCCTTATGAAAAGAGACACCGCCAAGCGCAGTGGCTGTAATTACATGCCTGGAATTCCAGCACTTCGGGAGGCCAGGCGGCCAGATCACCTGAGGTCAGGAGTTCAAGACCAGCCTGACCAACATGGAAAAACCCCGTCTCTACCAAGAATAGAAAAAATTAGCCAGGCATGGTGGCACATGCCTGTAGTCCCAGCGACTTGCGAGGCTGAGGGCAGTAGAGTCACTTGAACCCAGGAGGCAGAGGTTACGGTGAGATGAGATTAGGCCATTGCACTCCAGCCTGGGCAACAAGAGCAAAACTCCTTCTCAAAAAAAAAAAAAAAAAAAAAAGAGGAGACACACAGAGACATCTGCACACAAGGAGAAGGCCATGTGAGGGTGGAGACGGAGACTGGGTGATGCTTTTACAACCAAGAAACAGGATTGTGGTAGAGGGACATGGAACAGATTGGAGGCTCCAGAAGGAACCCCACCCTGCAGTCCGGGGTCATCTTCGCTTGGACTTCTGGCGTCTAGAGTAAATGCCTGTTGCTCTGAGCCTCCTGGCTAGTGGCACTTAGGGTAGCCCCAGAAAGCGAATGCCCCAACCCAGAGTCCTCTGTGATTGTTCCCAAACCTACTTAGGCCAGTTGCCTTTGTTATTGTGATGAGGTAATTGAGTTAAAAGAGAGCTGCTGCTCTGAAAACCACATCCACCGCATTGGAAAGAACAGATAAAGGTAAGTTCTTAAATCTATTGCAGTTGAATTAGGTTGAGCAAGTCAACCGTGAAGATTGGAAAATAAATCATTTGAATCTAAAAGGATTCTAACCTCAGATTATTTTATATACGACATCACATTCTCGGTCCACCTCAAAGAAACCTGAACTTAGAAATGAAAGATTGACTATTACAAGTGTGCTTTATGAGAGGCAGAGAGAGACTGGAATTCCCATCAGGAGAACTGTGTTCAGAGTGAAGGGCTTTGCCTTCTACCAAATGACTAACATCGTGTTATATGTTTCATATTAAAATGAAAACATTAACGACGCCCACGTTGCATTTTTTATGTTTCCCCACTCTGTCCAACTTTCACTTAACCAAATAACCCAGTTACATCAGTTTAGAGGGTTTTTCTCAGCATCCAGGCTCTTTCCCCAAAGGCTGGCTGTGCTTTGAGAAAAATCCTAAGCAAATGGAAGAGGGGGAGAAGAAACTTAGATTCTTGGTGTCTGTGTACCTGGTCACACTTGTGAGCACCCCATAGCGACCCTCCAAATTCTCCTTCCTATTATGTAATGATCCGCACACCCGCTACTGCCATTTCTTCCTCAGCTGCCAGTTCCCTGAAGGCAGGGCCCTATCACAGAGCTCGATCAACTAAGAGTGCTCCCTGCACCTGCTCGGGTATTTGTAAACATAAGCTTATGCTTTCAGGCATTGCCTCAGGTTCCACTGGCCACCTTCACGCCCCTCTCCGTCAGTGTCTCCAGCACACTAAGTTGCTCCTCCAAGATAAGACTTGAATAAAATGTCACAATACGGAGTGGTGGCCAGGTCTGGCTTCCCCTGCATTTGCTGGAGGGGCAATGACAGCCTTCAAGAGAGTGTGGATATTAGCTCCCAATGGAAAATGGGAGGCCAGAGGGACAGATAGGTCCCCAACCTTCCTCCTCTTCACAGATGTCCCCAAGGTATCATCTCCCTTTGCAAACCTTCCGGAGAGGGCCCACGTGCTGAGCGAACACGCCTGCTGGCTGCTTGGCGCTCTTTCTCACTCTTGCTAGTTTATTTGTGGCTCTCTGAGGAAGACGGAAGAGCAAGGTCGGGCATCCCAACGCCAGCTCCGCACTTTCTTTCGCCTCACCGCCTCTATCTACCCCTCACTCGCCAGGCTGGGCTTGTTCCTTCCAAGCCTGGGATTGGCATTTGAACCCTTGCTTCAGACTGCTTTCCAGGTGATGCAAACCCTCCTGTAAACTGTTTGATGGATGTTACAGAGACAAATGCAGGTGCTCAGCCAGGTCTCTAGCTCCAGAAACACCTCGGGAAGCAGTGAAATGAGGTCACTGTGAATGCAAATCCAGCTGGTGGTTCTCAGAACATGAAATGTGGGGGTGATGGAGCTCCGCTTCTAATGACTCTTCGGAAGGTTCCCAGGAATCCACGGAGTCCCAGAGTCTTTAGGAAAAGAAGGCTCTCGTGAGTGAGGTCATATTGTCCAGTTCTCATTTGACAGAAGGAATCCATCCCACCATCCTAAAATCCCAAATGTTCATCACGATCAAAATCGCTCCTGAAATCCAGGCACCTCCACCCTGCGGCATCTTCCCGTCTGTCGTAATTGAAGCTCTCCTCACCATCCTCCCGACCCAGTCCCTCCTTGTATGTAAAGACCATTGCCACCTTCCTGTCCTTGGTTCCCATTACCTGGCACACTATGGCAGAGCCACTGCTCGTGGCCACCACGCAGGTTGAGGCAGGCACTGGGGCCAGTCCCATTCCCTGCCGCGTACCACGCCTGGCGCCATCTGTCTTCTCTGCTTCCGCAGCTGTGACCTGCATTGTCTCCATGAACTACAGTGTCCTTAACCCAGACAGTGACTCCACAAGCGGCAGCTCACACTCGCCGGCTGAGTCCAAGCTTCAAGCAAAGAAGCCGTTTGTTCCCAGACTGATTTTTATCAAGGCTCATCTGTCTTCCAAATTGGGGCTCAGTCACTTATAAAGTATGCAAGTGTTTGGATGTTAGCGGCAAACATTCATCCATTTTAGAATAAATGATTAAAAGGCACCAATTAAATTCCTCTGTTGACCGATGTCAAGGTCCCAAGAATGGATTGGCCTGCTGGAGCCGGCCCACCTGCCATCCCCCCTACTGAGAACTTGTGTGGACTTTGGAGAGAAATTCCTGCTCAAAGGGGATGCCCTGATGGAAGATAGCAAGAAGGATGGCGCTCAGGCCTGTTCCCCAAATATTATAGCACAGAGTCATTCACCTTCAGAGTGGCCACATTGAACAGACCCTTGGTAGGGGAGGGACAACCCCATCTCCCCCTCTGAAGAGGTAGGGACAATGTGTGGTATTCCTTGCCATTGGCATGGGGAATGTTTAATTCAAAAGTCAAGGGAATAATTCAATAATTACTCAAAGCTAAGCATTGCAGTCCTGATAAGATAGCACGCCATGTCTAACTCCAGGAATACAAGAATTGGCAAGACTCTCGTGTGGCCCCTGCCTCGGAAGGTAGATGGTAGAAGATCATACACAGACAGGTAAACCAACTCCTGAACAGAACAGGGAGCCTCTGACTACAAGCTCCGCCCCTTTGCTGGCCAGCAGGTGCAGAGGGCAGGAGCTTCTGCTGTCCTTGCTCCCAGCAAATGTCCATCCTCACCACAGGGGAAGGAACCTTGCCCAGGGCCCCCTTGGGGCACTAGCACCCCTTGAATGTATGCTCTCCAGGATCCCTGACCTCACCCACCCCTTTGCCATCTCCAAAGGTCCTTTCTTAATGTCCTTCATTTGGAAGGCTCTGACAGACCCCCATGCCTGGCCTGAGAAAGTCTCACACTCCTCTGCATGCCATTCGCCAAGTCATGGCTTGAGTTTCCCGGGTTCCTCTTCCATTAAAAAATTTAAAAATCGTATGTGAGAATGGCATTGGTATAAAGAAGAATCTTGGTTTATGTGTGAAAGCATTTTTCTTCAACCTAAAAGTTCACTTGTTTCCTTTTGATTTTAAAAGCAATTAAAAGAGTTCGTGAGTCCTGAAATCACTGTGGGCACAAGGCACTGAGCCACCATATCCGACAGTGACGGGGGCCTGGGTCAGTCCTTTCCGCAGCTGTCCAGCCGCTGGCACCCCTGGGTGCTGTGCTGTCAGGCCCCCCTGCCTGTGCTCAGCTGCTCCTGTGCCCTCGATGTACCCTATCCTTCTCTGTCTGGAAATGTCCTACAAAGGCACCAAGCCCTGGTCCCAGGGGGTGCTCCCAGGCCCTGGAGGCAGCATCTGTTCATCTTCTTTGCCTTCTGCCACAACCCTGACCCCATGGAAGCCCAGGCAGACGATGGTGTCTTCCTGACCAGGTGATGGGATCCTGCATTCACCCCACAACGCCTCCTGGGCACTGCCTGTGGGAATGCAGGAAGGATCTAATGAATGGCCTGACCGATGCCTCATATGTTCTGGGAACTATTTGAAGCATTTTGCGTGTGCTGTTTCAGTTCATCCTACACTTTAAAACCACAAGGAGGTCCTGCTGAGCGGACGTGAGTCACCAGGTACACCAGGTACATTGCCGAGGTGCCCACGCAGGCAGTCTAGGTCCAGGCGCGGAGCTCTGCCCCCTGCCCTGTCCTGCCTCTCACAACCACCCTCTAGGATGGGAAGTATCACTCCTATTTTGGAAACAGGGAAATTAGGCTGATGAAGATCACACATTCACCTAGCAGCGGAGCTGGGTTCAAATCCAAGACAGTCAGAGGCCAGGCAAGCACGGTAGATTTGGCTCAGGCGGTGATGCGTGGGCACCGTGGCACAGCGAAGTGCCCCAGACTTGCCACCCAACCTCGCTGCCTCTCCCACACTTTCCACTTTGGAGGCCTCGGGTCAGAGCCAGAGCTCCACGTTCTTTGTGAGCACAGACGGTGGTGGTGAGGACCAGGCTGTCCTCAGACACTAATGGGACCAGACAGTCCATTCTGTGCTGCACCCGGAGGCCCCGCCGGGAAGCTCCGCTGGGCGCTCGCCTTGGGCGCTGAGCAAACATTATCTTTCCGACTGTGGCGCTGTTCACATGCTTGAGATGTCACCCTTATTGGTTCTCCCAGCGATGGCATCCACCAAATGGGAGCTGATGGGCAGTTGGTGGGGCTGGAAGATGCCAGGAGATCCACAGCCCCAGTTCCACGCCTCCTCCGCAGCATCTGCTCTCCTCCTGGGATTGCTCCCAGCCATTCCATCTGATTCATTGAAATGAAACCATCTCCACGGAATTTAATTGAAAGCCTTGCCTGAAAACATTAGGGTTGATGCTGATGGAAGGTTTTAAGCTGAACGCTGACAGGAGGTGGGAGAGGGGGACCAGAAATTCTCATTATTGGCTAATGTTTCTGGGGTCCCTGGGGTGAAGGAAGGCAGGGGGTTTCCCCAGGGCCATTGCAGGGTGTTCCTTTTAAAGGATGAAACCAGAGTGAGTGCAGAGGTCTGGCTGCAAGTGTGGGCTCTGGTCACACGGCCTCTGGTCACACGGTGTTCACCAGCTGTGTCCTCGGCAAGGCCCTCCCCGTCGCTGAGCCTCAGTTCTTCCTCTCTGCTAAGTCAACTTGTCCAGGATGAGAAGAGAGGGTGCTTGCCAGACCAAAGCACAGTGCTAGCCCAGTAGGTCCTCCCTGGAGTCAATTCCTCCTTGTATTATTATTATTCCACGTCCCGACATAGTTCAAGCTCAACATTACCCTTAAAAGAATCACTGGCTTTTAGCTTAGATTTTTGGCACAAACCCAGTGACTGCTACTTGCAAGGATGAAGAGACTTATGCGAGGCTAGGCAGGGGGTGAGTGTCCCAGAGCCCAGCTCATGATGAAGGAGGGAGGAGCTCTCATCGTCCGGAGGCACCAAGGGCTGGGGGCGCTGCCCTGGCTGCCCTGAGCTAAGCCAACTCTGTATCAGGAGGCAGGTGTCACTATCATCCCATTATTTACAGGTGGGGAAACTGAGGCTCAGTAAAAGGATATAATTTCCCAAGTCCATAGCGTGCATAAGAACTGGATCCAGAACTTAAAACTGGACAGTTTGACTCTGGCGAGCCTGCTCTTACCCCTTCCATTCTCCTGCATGGGTTCACCACAGCACTGCAGGCATTTGGGATCAGGTCATTGTTAGTCATGGGGACTGCCTTGTGCACCGTAACCTTCAGGCTTGGTCTACGGCCAGCAGGCATTGTCTGTAACCAGTGGGCTTGGTCTGCAACCATTTAGACAGTTTCCCCTCACTCCAGTCATGATTCAAAGCACTGGGTGGCCAGATGCAATGACTAACGCCTGTAATCCCAACACTTTGGGAGGCTCAGGCAGGTGGATCATGATGTCAGGAGATCAAGACCAGCCTGGTCAACATGGTGAAACCGTGTCTCTTCTAAAAATACAAAAATTAGCTGCATGTTGGGGCACGAGCCTGTAGTCCCAATTATTCGGGAGGCTGAGGCAGGAGAATTGTTTGAACCCGGGAGGCAGAGGTTGCTGTGAGCCAAGATCATGCCTCTGCCCTCCAGCCTGGCAACAGAGTGAGACTCTATCTCAAAAATTAAAATAAATTGTATATTTATTATAAAGTAAATAAAGATAAATTTTAAAAAGCCCTGGGCAGGGAGAGCTTGCTCCAGCGACCGTACATTCCATGGTCATACCACGGTGATGCGAGTGGCCAGATCTGCCAGTGGAAACCTCCAGGGACCCCTTCGGCCTCCACTGCAGGAGGGCAGGCCGTGCATGCACAGGGGGATGATTCCCGTGGGGGGACTGTGTTGTCTGCCCACAGTGTTGCTTGCCCTCCCCTCCCTGGCCACAGCTCTGCTGGGGGCGGATACTCTGTCCATTCCACTTGTAGGCTTGGCCTGTGACTTGCTTTGGTCAATGGAATGGCAGCAGAACTAACCAAGTGCCAGTTCTGAGCTGAGTCCTTCAGAGGCATTGTGTGGGGCCACTCGTCCCTCTTAACACCTCTGCCACCTGCCACCATCAAAGGACCCTGCCCCAAGGTGCACAGAATCCAGAATGACAGCCTCCTGGAGCCACTCGAGTCTGACCAGCACCTCCAGCAGAACCACCTGCAGACCACAAGCAAGAAGATTCCATATTCACTGTTGTGAGCCTTTGAGATGGGGGTTTTTGTTAAGCAGCTCTATTACAAAAATAGCTGACTACTCTTTCTCAGGGCGAAGTGAGGGGAAAGTTAGAGGAGCAGGAGAATCTCCACAGACAGAACCCCCCACACATGTCCTCTGCCCTCGCAGCCCCCCATCCCTGGAAAGTACTGCTGGTGACTGTCGTCTGAAGAGAGTCACATGGTGCAAAGGCCTTCATGCCCCTTCAAATCTCCACAACCCTCCTGGTGGTGGCTTTGAGTACTGCTGGCATTGTGCTGGTGAGTAAATGAAACCAAAACCTGTGCCCTTCCCTCTGCAAGCAGCTCCCTCTGTTGGCCTCCCCGACTCTGGCCCAGAGCCCCCTATCTTGTCCATGCTCCCTGGATACTGCTTGATGCCAAGGGAATGCAGCGAGGAAGCCTGAGTTCTGCAGGAGGTGAGAGGCCAGGCAAGTGCAGAGCAGAGGGCCTTGGAGTTATGCGGTCACCCCGACAGTCCAGATGGCGAGGGTGGACCCTCTGCCCATTCACTCCTCCTGAACAGGCATCCCTGGGAGGGGTACCGAGGAGGAGGAGGAGCCAGTTCTGTCACCCCAGAGCCTCCGGGCTGCTTAAGGAAACAAACCCACAACAGCAGAGCCCTCCAGGGCCCGCTCCTCACAACACTCACTGCTATGGGGTGGGCAGAGTCCCCATGTGCCCCACCTCCACCTCAGGAGAGGTTTCCATGGGTGTGCGTGAGTGGACAATTGGGAGCGTTCATCTCTGGGATGGGTGCAGACAGGCACCTCTGCAAGCCTCGATTCCAGGAGCAATAGAGAGGCAGGGTAGCTGCATGTACACCATGTAGCATTGTATCCCCAACCCAAATCTCATCTCTAGTTGTAATTCCCACGTGTTGAGAGAGGGAGGTGCTTGGATCATGGGGGCAGTTCCCCCCGTGCTGTTCTCATGATAGTAAGTGACTTCTCACAAGGTCTGATAGTTTTATAAGAGGCTCTTCCCCCTTCGCTTTCTCTTCTCTTTCCTGCTGCCATGTGAGATGTGCCTGTTTCACCTTCTGCTATGACTGTAAGTTTCCTGAGGCCTCTCAGCCATGCAGGACGGTAATCCAATTAAACCTCTTTCCTTTATGAAGTACCCAGTCTCGGGTATTTCTTTATAGTAGTGTAAGAACAAACTAATACCCTGTGTATCCAAAGGTTCTAGGGAAGAAGGCTTTCTTATCCCTTCCTGGCTCTGGCAGCTCTGGCAGTCCTTGGCTTGTGGCTGCCTCCATCTTCCCACAGCCATCTCTCCTCTGTCTGTGCCTCTTCTCTACTCATAAGGAAACTGATCCTATCTGAATCGAGCCCACTTTAATGCAGTATGACCTCATCTTAACAAAGCACATCTGCAATGACCCTATTTTTAAATAAGGTGCATTCTGAAGTTCTTGATGGACATGAACTTCAGGGAGACAAGATTCAACTCAGTGCAGTGACCGGTGGAGCCAGCAGGGGATCCACTATTTGCAACTCAAGACAACGTTATGGAGTCCTTCAATGTAGCCCCAAATCACCTGCCAGAGGAGGTCCCAGCTACCTGGTTAGTCTTCTTCCTGCATCCCTGGCCAACTGTGTCACACTGAGACTGCCTGAGACTTCACTGGGTTGGGGTACAGTGGTCTCTGGGTCGGGGGGCTTGTAAAATTTGCAGTTTGAGTTGGAGAAATGGGTGAAGACACTTCCATTCATTTGTTCACCACAGAGGACTTGTGCAGGGTTTTTTTAATCTCCAGAAAGAATGGATTGGAGAGTCCCTGTCCTCTGCAGACTGAGGCAGGCAGTTTATTGCCAAGGAAAATGAGAAGCAAGAGCTCAGGCCTTGGGGAGTTCACTCATGTCATTCTCATGCCGAATAAGAGGCTCCTGTGTTCACCCTCCTAGCTTAGTCCTTACTTCTGTGAGCCAAACTGGGAATGTGCTCTGAGATTCGGGTCCACTTAATTTCTAGAATGCTCAGGTAGAAATTAATCATTAAAAACATGTAAATTAAGTTACCCCAGGAGCTTAATAGATTAGCCATCGACTATTTTCCCTCCTGGTGGATTCTAATCTTCTACGGAAATTAATCACCAAGAGCTCAAAACAGCTTCCGAGGATTAGCATGCTCTGTTCACAGTCTTGGTGAGTGGGAACTCAAGCCCAGCCCCTCAGAGGGGAGGAAGGAACCAGCCCCCACACTGTCTTCACACTCCCTTTTCCCTCCCAGCAGAGCTCATGTTGGATTGGATACAGCTCCCCTGGGAGTGGTTGGAAGCCCCTGGCCACCTGATTCGTCCTTCACAGCAGCTACCCAGGAACAGGGAAAAAAGGGTCTGCCACTGGTGATATTGGCAGACCCCACTCCACTGATGGACATGTCAGCCACACACACTGCAAAGAGGAGGGCCTTCTAGGGCACACAAAGACATCCCTGAATATTCTTTCATTCATGTACTCATTCTTGGAGCATTTATTGAGCACCTACAATATACCAGGACCTGCATGGGTGCTGAGCACATGGAGATCAATGATATCCAGTCCCTGCCCTCAAGGGACAAATACAGAATCACAGGATCCCATCAGTGTGACTGGAGCAGCCACAGGGTGTCCTGGGAGCCTGAGAAGGGAGATGTGAAAACTGCCTGGAGCAGGCCTGGAGGGCTCCATGGAGGAAGGGACTTTGAGCTTTTTCTTAAGCACTAGCAAGCATTTGCCAAGAGGAGGAGATGCTCTCCAGGAGGAATGGAGCACAAATATCATGGTGGCCACAGGGACTCTGGGGCCAGCAGACCCAGTTCAAAGCCAGATGCATCCTCTGACCAGCTGTGTGATGACACTGTCATTGGGAAAGTCCACAGAGGGTGGACTGTGCAGTAAGTGGTGCCCTTAAGGCTGCAGAATGAATACTCTGGGTGAGGAATGGTGGGCAGAGAGAGAAATGAATTAATTAAAAAGTGGATAGAAGGTTGAATCAGCTGCTGTGGTGAGGAGTCCTGTCCTAGAAGTAGTCAGAGGACACAGGAGCGATGTCAGCTGCAGAGTGTGCTCAGATTTGCGTCTTAGAACTGCGTCCCCAGCAGCAGCCGTGAGGGGCTAGGTTGCCGCAGGACCAAGCCGCAGAGCCCTTCCGGCTTCCTTCCCTAGGTTGATGCCTCGGTCTGCTGCTCTGCTGTGCGTGGTCTTCCATCTTCTATCTGAGGCTCTCATGGCAAAGGTCCCCAGGTCTGGCCTCACAAAACTAACGTCTGCCTGTGGACACTTCGACTCCTGGATTCCTTTCCTCAGGCTGACATAACCCATCGTCACACAGCGATCCTGCAGAGGACACTTGCTGAGCATTTCCAGAAGAGAGGAAAAGAAAATCTGTGGCAAAAACCATGAGTGTGCAGCATAGCCAGTAAGGGGGCATGAATGGTTGCATTTTGGAAATTAAAGGAAAGGACAACTTTGGGACAAGTGTAATAGACAAGTTCCAGGTTCACATCTGTTTGCAACTTTCTTCCAGTACAGGGCTGCAGTTGTACTTCTTCCATATACCCTCAGCCCTCACCTGTGCAGCCAGCCCGCACCTGTCCAGTCAGCACTCACCTGTGCAGCCAGCCCGTACCTATCCAGTCAGCACTCACCTGTGCAGTCAGCCGTCAGCTGTGCAGCCAGCCCTTACCTGTGCAGCCAACCTTCACCTGTGCAGCCAGCCCTCACCTGTGCAGTCAGCCCTCACCTGTACAGTCAGCCCTCACCTGTGCAGCCAGCCTTCACCTGTGCAGTCAGCCCTCACCTGTGCAGCCAGCCCTCACCTGTGCAGCCAGCCTGCACCTGTCCAGTCAGCCCACACCTGTGCAGTCAGCCCTCACCTGTACAGTCAGCCCTCACCTGTGCAGCCAGCCTCAGCTGTGCAGCCAGCACTCACCTGTACAGTCAGCCCTCCCCTGTGCAACCAGCCCTCACCTGTACAGCCAGCCCTCAGGTGTGCAGCCAGCCCTCACCTTTGCAGCCAGCCTTCACCTGTCCAGCCAACCCTCACCTGTGCAGCCAGTCCTCACCTGTGCAGTCAGCCCTCATCTGTACAGTCAGCCCTCACCTGTGCAGCCAGCCCTCACCTGTGCAGCCGGCCCTCACCTGTCCAGCTAGCCCTCACCTATGCAGCCAGTCCTCACCTGTCCAGTCAGCCCACAACTGTGCAGTCAGCCCTCCCCTGTGCAGCCAGCCCTCACCTGTGAAGTCAGCCCTCCCCTGTGCAGCCAGCCCTCACCTGTCCAACCAGCCTTCACCTGCGCAGTCAGCCCTCACCTGTACAGGCAGCCCTCACCTGTGCTGCCAACCCTCACCTGTGCAGTCAGCCCTCACCTGTCTAGCCAGCACATTGTCAGGGCTGGGCTCAGACCCAGGCTTAAATTGGCAGCTGTTAACATCACAAACCTCAAAGTTGAGAGCAGCAGGCACCTAAACAGGTGTCACCTACAGAGGCTGTGGACCATGTGGTGGCTAGAAGCCCACTCTCTGCAGCCCAGAGCTGTCTGCCTTCAGGCCTCTGCACCGTGACTTTGCAGGAGCCGTGCAAACAGCAGCTGCGTCTGGCAAGCGCACAGAGAGTCGGGGCAATGCCAATTTGAGGCAGACGTCTGAAGAAGCTATTTCTAAAACAGCAATTACCAGAAAGGGGAACAAATTACTACTTACTTCAGAGACTTTCACACATGGAGAATCAGGGCCCTACAAAGTAATCAGGGCAATGTGTTTGCAAAACTGCATTATTTATATTGAAATATTTCACAGAGAAAGGTCAGGGACAGAAATTGAAGGTTAGCAAGGAATAAAATACCAGGGTCACCGTATCTCCGCAATGTCTGCACGGGTCCCTGATTATGGCCACATTAGGCGCATCCGAAAACTATTACAGAAAGCCAGGCTGGTGTCCAACATCAGATTTCTAGGAAAAATGAACTCAGTTGTCCAAACGCAAAGGCAGCCTATGGCTGCAGCCCACAGAGGGTCAGGCCGCGACCTGTGTGTGTCAGGCCTGGGTGCCACTAGAAACCCTGGCCATTCATCAGACACTTGGCGCCCATCTCGATTTGTTGCCAACCAGGCATCCAGCTCACCTGAAGCTCCACCGAGGCACACCAGGACACCGAGAGCTGGCCAGGTACCGGGCAAGGAGCCAAGGAGGCCAGGGCCAGCGGAAAAACCAGGTAGGACCTTGGATGTGGGCTCTGCAAGAGACGTCAGCAGACAGCTCCCCCAGGAAGAGTGAGGCCACAGGAGCAGGGCCTTCTCCCTCCACTACACCCTCACCCTCCACACACCACCAACCCTCCAGGGCTCAGCACCTCAGGTTCTCCCACCTGGCCCCCTGCGCAAAATGCGCCCCCAGGAGAAGACCACCACTGATGATCATGTGAGTAGTGCCCTAGGCATGTGTGCACCCCTATTATCTAAGTCCATCCTTGCAACGCCCTGGCGAGGCTGGGAGGAAAAGGATCCTCCATCTTAGCGGGGCTGCTTTCCAGCCTTGCCTGGGAAGCTCCAGGCCTCTGTGGTGGATGTTCAGCCCACGGAGGCTGCAGACATATCCCTCTATATTCTCACTTCAGGCACAAGCCCCAATCTCTGCAACACTGTCCAGCACTCAGTTTGCTGAAGCTCCAGAGACAGCGATGGAGAGAAGGAGCGAGCACATGGGATCTGGTGGTGAATTTGGCCCTCGCCTGCCTGAGCACCATTTTTCCAGGCACCAAAACCCCTCCAGGCCAGCCCAGATGCTGCCCCTTGCCCCGGAATTAGGGATTAGGCATGAGGCAGCCATTGCCATTTACTCCGGAGATAGTGCAGGTCTCTGCTCAGTGGCTCTTAGGGATTCTTTCTTATGCCTTTTGGCCTGGACTAAAGTCAGCTTCTAGACCCCCTCAGCCTGAGAATGATCTTTATTCCCCACCCAGTCTGCAGCCAGGCCCCTCTCTCCCTATCTTATGAACAAAGCCTCACCCACCCCCAAACTGTCCTCATTCACCTTGCACCCAGGCAGGCAAGTCCACCCCCAGCTCTTCTCATTATCCTACAGCTTCTCCTGGCCAAGACCTGCCCACCCCACCTCAAACCCTGCGTGAAGCCTTCTCCCCCGCACAATGGCCCCACCTCACTCCTCTTCTCTGAATGCCCATGACTCTTAGGGCTTCTCTCACACCAGACGGTGCCCAGTAGCACGTGGCCTTGTCACAAGTATTGCTTTTGTGCCTAACTTAGGTGAAACCTGCCTAGGGCAGACACCATGGAGCATTTGCTAGTTTGCTCATTCATTCATTCTCTGGGCACACTTGTGCTCCTCTGGGGTAGGGGTTTTGTTTGTTCTGTTCTCTGATGCATCCTCTGAACCTTAAACAGTATCTGCCACAGAGAAGGCACTCAATAAATATATGAGGGATTTATTCTTCCATCTATCCACTCATCCACCAGCCATTCACCATCCTTCCATCCAAACATCCACCATCTTCCATTCATTCATGCATTCATCTGCCCATCCATTAGTTCACCTTCTGTCCTTCTATGCATTCATCCATCTACCATCCCTCTATTCATCCATCCACACATCCATCCACCCATTTACCAAATAGTCACCGTTCTTCCATCCATCCATCCCTTTCCATCCTTCCAATCATCAATCAATCCACCATGTTCTTCCACCCATCTATCCATCCATCCATTCACCTCTATCCATTCACTATCCATCCATTCATCCACCATCCTTCAATATATCTATTCATCCATACATCCACCATCTATCTATCCATCCATCCATCTTTACATCCATCCATACACACATGCACTGGAAGTTGCTGAGTAGCTCTGGGGCAGGTCCTGGCAGAAAGAGGAAGGTCTACAGCAAGGAGACCTTGGTCATCTGTCTCGTAGAATATTCTGTGTGGTATGTGGGGCTTTGCATAGAAACATATCAGAAAAGGTCAGAGAAGAGGAGTTACTGAGGCCCAGATGAGGACAACTCCCATCTGCACCCTCACCCCCAGAACCGCAGAACAGGAAGATGTGACCACTGCTGGCTCTGTGGTTGGCAAGGCCCAGTGCAAAAAAGTACCATTCAAGGTTCTGGCATTACATAGAAAATGAAAATCGTCATGACATGTTGAGAGAAAAGCAATGCAAGAAATGGATTTTTACATATCACATAAAAATAATGACAACAAGAGGGTGATTTCAATTTGCTATGTAATGCCATTATAAGTAAAGAAAAATTTTAATTTTAAGTCATTAGTGTGGATTTTACCATTCACCTTTAGCCTGTGCAAAGCCAGTTTTAAATGCAAACGTAAGAGCATTATCTCATGGGTGGAATCACCAAAATCGCACAATTCCTATTGTGTAGCTTGTACATGTATCCTGTTCTTACCAGAACAGCGGAGATGCTGTGCTAAACCAACTCAGCTGTTTTCATTTCCCTTCTTGATCGGGTACATTTACCCACGCTCCCTGCCTTGGGCTTCCTGATGAGTGTGGAGGGTCTAAAAGGAAAAGGAGCTTGGGCTGCCTCTCTCCCTTTCCTTTCATGTCGCATTTTCGGCATAAGTGGTTGGCTACACAGGGAGCAACGTGAATTAGGACAGATATGAGAGGGCTCCTTGGTTGTTCTTGTTTCTTAGGATGCTAGGGTCTTCCTTCTGCTTTTGAAGCAAGTTCTAGTTCAAGTGGAGAGTGCAGCTCTCAGAGCTGTCAAGAGCTT
Organism: Cheracebus regulus; assembly: GCA_963574635.1. Taxonomy (NCBI): domain Eukaryota; kingdom Metazoa; phylum Chordata; class Mammalia; order Primates; family Pitheciidae; genus Cheracebus; species Cheracebus regulus. The sequence continues at coordinate 36,841 of CAUYQU010072106.1, forward strand.
GCTTTGCTGCAGACATAGCACGCTGATCTTGCACCCACTTTGAGTCTTGCTGAGCTCCCACATATCCTAGAATTCTGCACTTATGCAGCCTCATGAACACCGCATGCCCGTGGAGTGGTGGGAAGCTGCGGACGCATGTCACAGCACCTGCTCTGTCCACACTCAGGCTCCAGTGTCCCATGGGATCCAGCTTACAAAACACAAATTCAGAAATAAAAAAATTATTAAGAATGCAGCCAAAAATTATATGAAAAAAAATCTCAACATCACCATCATTAGAGAAATGCAAATCAAAGCCACAATGAGATACTATCTCACACCAGTTAGAATGGCTATAATTAAAAAGTCAAAAAATAACAGATGCTGGCAAGGTTGCAGAGGAAAAGAAACACTTACCCACTGAGGGTGGGAGTGTAAATTAGTTCAGCCACTGTGGAAGACAGCATGGCGATTCCTCAAAGACCTAAAACAGAGCTACTGTTCAACCCAGCCAACCCATCACTGGACCTCTACCCAAAGGAATATAAATCATTCTATTATAAAGACACATGCACACCTATGTTCACTGCACCACTAATCACAACAGCAAAGACATGAGATCAACCTAAAGCCCATCAATGGTAGACTGGATTTTTTAAATGTGGTACCTATATGTCATGGAATACTATGCAGCCATGAAAAAGAAGGATGTCATGTCCTTTGCAGGAACATGGATGGGCTGGAGGTCATTATCCTCAGCAAACTAACAGCAGGAATGGAAAACCAAAGACTGCATGTTATCACTTAAAGTGGGAGCTAAATGAGGAGAGTGCATGGGGGACAACACACATTGGTGCCTGTCGGAGGGTGGAGAGTGGCAGGAAGGAGACGATCAAGAAAAATAACTATCAGTACTAGGCTTAATACTTGGGTAATGAAATAATCTGCACAACAAACCCCCATGACACAACTTTACCCATATAAAAATCTTCCATGTGTACCCCCAAACTTAAAAGTTAAATTAAAAATAAAATAAATAAAAAATGAATTCCAAGATGGTGACAATGGAGCATTAAAACACGCCAGAGGCCCTCCTAGGGGCCTTGTGCACTGCACTGCTTGTGCATCCATCACATCAGCCAGCATAACACCGGTGGTTTGATCACAGGTCCCAAACGGGCCCAAGCCCTTTCTCAGCAGGAAGGACCTGCCTGAGCTTCTAGGTGGCTTGTTCCCCATTGCCAAATCTGGTTTGGGCCCCAGAGTGAAGGTGGGATCTGCAGCAAAGCAAGGGAGGAGATGCTGAGAGCAAGCCCCTCAGCTGCCTCAGCTCACACACACACACTCACACTCAACACAAATACACACACTCACACACACAGCATCAGGCTGACCCGAGGCCGGCAGCCCCCTTGCTGTCCATGTACAACAAGACGGCAAACAAAGCGACAAGTCAGTGCAAGACGAAAAGTGACTCCTGCCAGAAGCTTGCATTTCCATTTCTGAGACACCCAGCCCTGACCCCGGAGCCAGACAAGCGTGCTTCAGCAGGACCAAATGTTTCCAGCACGCAGCCGGGCTGAAGGCAGCAAATTGAGTGGAACTGTCTGTTGTGTCTTGCTTTCAGCTTCTCGAGCTATTTTTAAAATCCCTTTTGGGCACAGGAATCGTTTCACCTCTATGATCTGTAGAAGAAAGCTCTTTTGTTAGGACCTCGCTGGCCCCTGCACCCCAAAACACGCAGGTGTGAGGATGCCCACACGTGCCCTCACTCACATCTTGCATTAAATGCTGGCATATGCAGAGTGAAGTGATAGAATCCCGGCTGCCTTGTCCACAAGATGCCACGCCTCCGCATCCCAGTGATGACATCAGGCTGGACATCTCCACAGCCATAGCAGGCTGAGCGTCCTCTTTGGAAGCTGCTTAGAGTCGGGTGCATTATTCTGAAGAAGCTCAAATGTGGATCGCCTTCATCCTCTGAGGTTGGAAACAGTCACAGGTCATCCTGAACTAAGGCTGGAGTCCTAGGTGTGTATGTCACCGAGGGCAATCGGCAGAGCCTCCCACAGTGACTACCTGAGTGACCTCAGGTCTCAGGCTGCCTGGCTGTAATCATGAGCTCCATGTGTGTGTTACCTGTGTGATCCTGGGTGCCACGTTGTTAGATATAGTGAATCCCAAGTTTCTCTTCAAAGAATCAGTATGTCAGTATGTTCAGCTCCCTTATTCTTTAATTCTCCATGTTAAAATTTAACTTCCTTGTAGTTTCGGTAAACAACCTTTTCCACCAGTTCTAATCAGTAGTTCACATCTGTTCCCCCAGCCTCCTGCTCCATCCTGACTCATCCCAGTCACCTGCTCCGGTCACCTGCTTTGACCCCTGGTTACCTGCTCAGTCCTGCCCATAACCATCCTTCCTGCCAAACTACCCACCCCACCACTCCGGCTTGTACCCCTGCTCCCTTTAACACAGCCAGTTGGAATTAGACTAGACTGTGCGGTCTAACCCTAGCCAATAGGGGAACGACACAGCAGTAGAGGTGACCTCCATCGGGAATAAGTACCCCTCCCCCCGCCCCCGTGCAGGTGTACGCTCACCATTGTTCCATCTGGGAGCTGGACCCTTCTGTAGAAGGAAATTGCCTTGCTGAGGAAATTTATATTTGTGAGTGCTACTTCTTTTGCAACACCAAAAATTGTACACATAACAGCATCTCTGTGTTTGGTAACCTCTGCTTGTAGAGTTTGGATTCTGAGGATTAAATAAGATAAAGTTTGTGAAGAGCAGAACTAAGATGTCTCTGGCATGTGTGGTGAACATATAGTAAATATTAGCTATCTCCATCCCCGCTGCTGAAGAAAGTGATACTCTCTTGTGTGACTGAGAGGGGCCCAGAGAGCACCAGCTCTGGGGGCTGTGGGACTCCCCACAAAGTCTAGCTGCCCAGTCTCTCATCTTTCACCTCCAAGATCCCTCTAGAGCAGCACTGTCCAACAGAACATTCTAGAATGATGAGAACATCCTGTCCATTTCAGCGGCCACCAGCCACATGTGGGTACCAAGCACCTGAAATGTGGTTCCTGTGGCCAAGGCAGTGACTTTTACACTTCAGCTTATTTTAATTCATTTAAATTCACAAAACCACATGTAGCAAGTGTCCATCATAGTGGACAGAGTGGCCCCAGACAATCTTTCCAGAGTTTCCCAGTTTGAAATAATAAAAGGCTCTTAACTCACACAAGACTGAGAAACATTGATTGCTATTTCCCCCTCCCAAAGACCTTGTGTGCCTGTGAAAGGAATAAAGGCTCTGAGAAGTCCTGCAGCATGAACAAACTCTATCCTCATGTTTCCTAAACTTATTTAACTGCAGAGCCTCTTTTATGTGCAGACATATAAAACATCCATCAACACCCTACACAATAGAAGAAGCCTGTGTCCACGAGAGCAACGAATGTCATTTTGGCTTTTAAAAAGCTAAAGAAGGGCCAGGCATGGTGGCTCATGCCTGTAATCCCAGCACTTTGGGAGGCCAAAGGGGCGAATCACTTGAGGTCAGCAGTTAGAGACCAGCCGGGCTAACACCGTGAAACCCTGCTGCTACTAAGAATACAAAAATTAGCTGGGCATGCGTGCCTATAACCCCAGCTACCCTAGAGGCTGAGGCAGGAGAACTGCTAGAACGTGGGAATGGAGGTTGCAGTGAGCTGAGATTGCATCACTGCACTCCAGCCTAGGTGACAGAGCAAGACTCTGCCTCAGATACAACAACAGGCTGGGCATGGTGGCTCACGCCTGCAATCCCAGCATTTTGGGAGGCTGAGGCGGGCAGATTACGAGGTCAGGAGTTTGAGACCAGCCTGACCAACATGATGAAACCCCATCTATTACAAAAAATACAAAAATTAGCTGGGTGTGGTGGTGGGCACCTGTAGTCCCAGCTACTCAGGAGGTGGAGGCAAGAGAATTGTGTGAACCCTGGGCAGAGGCTGCAGTGAGCCAAGATTATGCCACTGCACTCCAGCCTGGAGACAGAGACAGACTCCATCTCAAAAAAAAAAAAAAAGAGAGAGAGAGAGAGAGAGAGAGAGAAAAGAGAATTACTTTACTTTATATCTCTTTTTCATCAGCTCTAATGACTCAGAAACCAGGAGTCAATACTAAGTCCCTTGCATATGCATTCAACAAACAGGAGACACGCACACTTACCACATGCCAGCATCCGTGCCATACCCACAGCCAAACAATCACTGTCTCCTTCTACACCAGGCAAGACAGAGTGTCCTCTGACAACCCCAGACAGAGCAGCCTGGGACTGTCTGTGTCTATGAGGCACATTCCCGGCTTCCCCTCTGAAGGGCCGGGGTCTTTAACGCTCCCGTCCTGATGTCACTTGGGGGCAGCAGAGGAAGGGCTGCTGGACCCTCCCCACATTCCAATTCAGCCCAGGATGGGCCTCGCTCCCCACAGCTCGTGCTGCTCTGTTTGAGCAGAGAAGCCAGCTCCAGCACCTTGAGAACAGATCGGACCCAAAGGAAGAGGAGACAAATCCTACTGTCAGCCTGCCCCAGGCCTTTGTCCAGATGGGTGAGCATCGGCCCTGAAGGCAGAGGAGGAAGTGAATGAGGGACTAGGGGACCAGGCCTGCCCTCCCAGTTAGCACCAAGGACACAGAAACAGAGTGGAGTGCCCATCAGCCTTTGCCCAACACAGAGCCCCTTAATGACTTTTAGATTAAAAAGCCAAGACACAGGCATATCCTTAAGATGCCTAATAAAGCAATTGGTCCATCAGCCAGTCCAGCCCCCCGCATGAAAGCCCCGAATGTAGAAACTCGCCAGCCTTGCCAGACCTGCTTAATGCAAAATTGGTAATGTCATTTACAAGCCTCTCAAACGCAGGCCTATGAATAAAAGAATAATGCTGAAAAGCAAGGCTCTCCAATTTCTATGCATTGCAAACAGCTCTGAGCAGATCCTTCATGCGCTCTTGGCATGTACCTTCTACCCTGCCAGGGCTCGCTTTGAAGATACAGTGCCCCAATCGTGGATGCATGGTCGCTGGAATTGCTGCAAAGTACCAGGAGGAAGGAAGGTTTACCTCCCAGGCCCTGGAGCTCCTTCCAGCCACACAACTCCAGGGAGGCTTGGAGGCCAGCCCTCAGGCCCCAAAGCCAGACGACGTGTAAACAGTCAGACAAATGCCCCCCAGCCGCCTCTGTAAAGCATCTTGTGATACTGTTCCTCTCCTGCTGCAAAGGCTGGTGGGAATTTCTCCCTCAACTGCCCCAATTAAATCAGCTGCCTGCAGAGAATCTGTCCATCCTGTGGAGGCCAGGCTCAGGACCACCCCTGCATCCCCGGCACACTCTGCAGAGGACCCTTGCTCCAGGGCTGGCCCCGAGCACAGACTCTCCCCCAAGGCATTTCTGCAGCACATTAAAGAAAGAACAAAGGAGAGAAAGGAGGGAAAAGCCGGTCTCTCCGGATTCCAAATGAGAAGATGATGAAGTGTTCAGAAGGGAGAGAACCTTTTCAAAGGACTTTTCATCCGCTGCCAGCATGGTGTGAGACATTCAGAACAGATGAGTTAGTTCTGTGTCAACAGGACGGATCCCTCCAATACCACCAGTAAGTCAGAGTCCTGGAGGAGAGATAAGCCGGACAGTGTGCTCCACAAACCCTGCAGTGGCAGTGCATGAACGACCAGGCTGAAAGTTCTCCCACGAAGAAAGCTGCCTTGGACACCAGCCTGCACAGCCTCTGGAGCAGGAGCCGTGGTTGTGATTGCCCCTCTTATGCCCGGGGTCGCTGGATCAGACCTCTCCTGGGGCATGCTATGTTGGGGGAAGATCCTCAAATTCCCTTCTAATTAAGGGTGCGGGGCTGGATGGGTTCCTGGGTCTTCTTTAGTTCCAGCTCTCTGGGGGTGGTAACCTTTCCTATTTGAAATGCAAAAATATGTACTAACAAATATTTATCAAGCCTCTAACACAGCCATTCACACAAAGGAGGTGATTCATAAATATTGGAAGGTGTATTAATTGATTGTCATTATTGCTGCCTCACAGCTGCTCTAAGGAGCTGTCTGCCACACTTTGTCCTAACAAAGCAATTGGGACTAAACAAAGCTTAGCCTGCCCAGCACGCTCCGTTCTTGTCCTGTAAAGAAGTTCTTTTAAGAAGACATGGGTCCCCCATGTGACTTCTTAGAAAGTAATTAAATCCTCCCATGTGGTGTTCCAACCTGGAGTTGCTCCAGCTGTGATTCCAGGAAGCTGGCCATCCTCCAGCCTTGTGGAGACCCTGTCTCCCCAGTCCCCAGGGAGAACTCATTTGCTCTGGGGATGGCTGGCCGCCTGTGCTGGCGTTGCAAGGGAGAGGCCGCCCCATGCCTCATGCCTCAGCTGAGTGCCTGCTTAACTAACCTCTGAGTGCTCCTTCTGTGCCAGACCCAGACCTCATCTTTAAGATGTGTTATTTTGTTTCATGTCATGGAAACTTCAGAGGTGACAATGAGTGTCATCATTCTTATTTTGCATGTGAAAACAGGTCCACCTGATTAATCTAAGACCACCTGGGTCACCTGGTGCAGAGTTGGGCTCTGGGTTTGGTCTTTGCCTTTGCCATGAGCAAAGATCCAATCTGCAGAAAATCCGTCCATCCCGCGGAGGCCAGGCTGCCGACCTGGAGTTGCACCAGCTGCCTTCAGTCTGGTGGTGTTTCCTGAAACTTGATAACCCTTCTCAGTTCTTTAAACTTTCCTTCTGAGGCTCACGTTGGAGGGACGCTGTGGGTGGAAAGTCCAAATCCAAGCAAAGATCACACTCTTTCAAAAGAGTGTTTGCAACTTTTCATATTAATCTGCCGCAGGGTGCCAGAGGGCAAATGCTGCATCTGTATCCTAACTGTAATAACTACATATTGAGCAGCGTGAGACTTGATTTATTAACAATGAGATGTTACAAGCAAGCCACTATTGACAAATGGCAGCAATTTTAGGCACCCCAGATCAATACCCTTTAATCGAGTCAAATCTCAACAAATTAAATTAAAGCCAGGTTCCAAAATAGCCCCAAACTAAACAAATGAATTTGTGTAAAATTCCCCCACATGGTAGGATGACATGCCAGTGCCGGTCCTGAGTTGGTGGCAGCATTTTTATTTATCTATTTGAAAGCAAGACACCTGCCAAGGGCACTGTTGTTCCACAGTCAAGCTTGCAGTCCTCCAGAGCCCTGAGGCTGGATACCAGCAAGCGAAGGGAAGGTGGGCACAGACACATCCAGGGCCCATCCAGGGCCACTTTGGGAATAAATTCTTTCCCTACCTGTTCACCACCTGCCATGTTCCTTCCAACGAGGAGACCGTCGGATCTTATGGCTCATGGCAAAGACCAAACCCAGAGCCCAACTCTGCACCAGGTGACCCAGGTGGTCTTAGATTAATCAGGCAGACCTGTTTTCATATGCAAAATAAGAATGATGACACTCATTGTCACCTCCAAAGTTTCCATGACATGAAACAAAATAACATATTTCAAAGACGGGGTCTGGGTCTGGCACAGAAGTAGCACTCAGAGGTTAGCTAAAGCAGGCATTCAGCTGAGGCATGGGGCATCAGGCATGGGGTGGCCTCTCCCTTGCAACGCCAGCACAGGCGGCCAGCCATCCCCAGAGCAAATGAGTTCTCCCTGGGGACTGGGGAGACAGGGTCCCCACAAGGCTGGAGGGTGGCCAGGTACCTGCAGGAAGTCCCAGAAGCATTTCTTTCATTGGGAAGTTTTTACTCTGGAAATTCTTGGACCCCTTGGATTCTCTTCTGTCTCCAGGGAGCCCTTGTTTCATAGATGTCAAGAATGAATCATGGCCCCATCTATAGAAGCATAAGGAAACTCTCAGGAAGCCAGCTGTTCTGGACCAGCAGTTAAAGGAAAGGATACATCTTTTAGGCTACTATATCCACTCTACAGGGAGCAGCTCAGAGACTCAGGAGTCAGCCCAGGGCTTGGACGGGAAACCTGGCTCAATTTAGGTCAGTCCTCAAATGTCGCTGGAATTGAATGACCAAGTCCAACAGCCGCCTCTCTCTCTGGTTAGAAGGTTATTCACCCAGGGCAGATGGGCAGTGCCGTTCGGGGAGGGGCGTGGGGCACCTATGCTCCTCTGAGTCCCCCCAGCTGGAGGTTAGCAATGACCTGAAGAGCAGCTGGTGCACCACAGTGGTGGTGTTTGTGGGGCCTTCTGGGCCAGACCAAGCGTGTTTTGTATCTGCCCATCCTGTGCTTGCCACTGACTCCTAACCCAACAAAAGTTAAAGGAAGAGCAGACATTTCTTGAGCACCCACTGAGCCCTGGCAGAGCAGCGGGGAGACGGATGTACCTCTTTGTTGTTCATGCACGGTGTTTGCCCCAAGGCACCTCTCCTCCAGACGAACCCCCCCCCCCAACTAGATGAGGGGCTTCTCCCTCCGCTCCCAGGCACCTGTAAGTCTCCTGTTCTCACTTTGTTATAACTGTATTTGAGTCCCATGGTTGCCATCACAAAGGACCACAAGCTCAGTGACTTAAAACAACAGACATTCATTCTCTCAGTTCTGGAGGATGGAAGTCTGACGTCAGGGGTGGGCAGTTCTGTGCGCCGTCCGAAGGCCCAAGAGGATCCTTCTTTCCTTCTTCCAGCCTCTGGGGGCTCCAGCTGTTCCTTGGCCTGTGGCTGCATCTGTCCAATATCTGCCTCTGTCTTCACACAGCATCTCCTCTCTGTTCATGTCTGGTCTTTCTGCCGTTTTCTCATAAAGACACTGGGCATGGAATTGGGGCCCACGGGGATTACCCAGAACAATCTCATCTCATCATTCTTAATAACAGCTTCAAAAACCCACTTTCCAGATAAGGTCACATTCACAGATTCTGGAGACTGGGATGTGGACATGTCTCTGTGAGAGGTCATTATTATAGAGTCTGCTTTCTCCCCATCACAGATGTCCAATTAACATCTGCAGACTAAATGAATGAATGAATGAATGAATGGACAGGCAGCTGCTACCACTGATGCAAGTCAGCCCCTCAAGGGCCATATTCCTTCGATATTCCTGGGGTTCCCTGCCCACACTGGCTTCAAGACTCCCCTCTTGCTGTTAGAATTAGAAGGACCCCTGCCAGCACCTGGCCTCATGTCAGACACTTGCAGATGCTTGGGAGCTGCTAAGATTCTCAGATGCCTCGGAATCCTGTTTAGGGGCAGTCCCCCAGTAACTGTGAAATAAGATCCAATCTCTGAGACTCACCACAGCTGCCCTTGCTCCTGCCTCCAAGGACTTGGTGAGGCCAGGAGGGTATCTGCCTCACCCAGGCCTCCTCAGACATCCCCAAACATCCCCTGCCTAGCAAACAGTCAGAAGGCTGGCAGCTGGACACCTCCAGTCTCAGCATAGACGCAAGGGCAGAGACTAAGGCCGCACCCTTAGCAGCCTCTGCCCAGCAGTGCAGGCACCGCCTACCTGCAGCTCCAGGGTCAGGCTGCAGATACTCAAGAAGCAAGGCCAGGTCCGAATCTGCCTCCTCAAACCCAGCAGCAAACTGGCACCAGGACCCCTTCCTGTTAAGCCCCTGAGCCCCTGGCCCCGAACCAGCCAGCAGTAGTGCTGAGCTGGGGCACGGACTCCAGCCAAACCTCAGGGCCCTTCCTCCATCACTGGAGAGGATGCTGCTTAGCAAGCATGGGCAGTGTGTGTGGCGCATGCCTGTACATATGTGCATGTGTGTGCATGTATGTGCATGTGTGCGCACCTGTGCAGGTGTGTGCAGGTGTGTGCATCTGTGCAGGTGTGTGCATCTGTGCATGTGTGTGTGCAGGCGTGTGCATGCATCTGTGCATGTGTGTGTGCAGGCATGTGCATGCATGTGTGCAGGTGTGTGCATCTGTGCATGTGTGTGCATCTGTGCAGATTTGTGCTTCCCCATGCATGAGTGTGCAGGTGTATGCTTGTGTGCAAGTGTACAGTTGTGTGCAGGCATGTGCAGGTGTGTGTTATGTATATATGGGTTTGCCTTTGCGTATTCAAATAGGCTTGTTTATTGTTAATGAAGCCTGTATACAGCAGACCTGTCTTGAGGATGCTGAGGGAACCTCCTTTAAGAAAAGAATTGTCGGCTCAGATGCGAGCAGCAAGGAACCTCACCCCTGGCTTTCAGGGTGTGCCACACATTCCCTCCCATGCTGGGGCCTCCTGGTGTCTAAGGCATTAGGGGAGGGGACTAGGAAGGAGCTTGGCATGTCTGGGCACCTGCCACCTCGTCTGGCATCATCGCCCAGGGCTGTGCTCCCTTCTCCTCTGAACAGAAGAGAACGTAAGGCTCGGCCAAGCAAAGGCATTTGTCCAAGCCACACAGCTGGTCACCAAGAAGCCAGACTGGGATCTCCACTCAGGGCTGGGACCTCAGACCCACGTATGTTCCAGGGCAGAGGCTCCCGTCCTGTGGGACGAGAGCCACCTGGTGCAGGGGGCGAGATGGGGAGGGCGTAGGGTGTAAAGCTTTTGTGGAGCAACTGACTCCCAGGCCTCCCTGTATCCTGGTGGGGCTGAATCTGGGATCCTCATCTTTAACAAGCCTCCTGACGGTTCAGGAGCAGAGAGTCCTCCTACAACCCACTGAACGTGCTGCTGGCAGGGCTTGGGAGTGGGGCGGCAGGGAGGGCAGCAGGTGTTTTCCTAGCCAGCCTGCCAAGACTGACCCCACAGAGGCTGTGCTTACAGGCAAAGGACCCACCACTGCTCTCTCACCTGTTAGAGGCCTGGGATGGGGCATCAAAGTGACCCTAGAGCCCCCAAACCGAGGAAGACTCAGACTTGCTATATCAGAGGGCACCAGAGGAAACCAGGAACAGGGCAGGACCTCTGTCTTCCCCAGAAGAGCCACATGCAGAAGCTACAGAAGCAGGAAGCCCACATTGAGAATTTGTCCTCCAGCCATGTCTAAGTGGTGGCTCTCAAGGGACAGTCTGCCAAAGCCATCAGGGGGAAACAGGTTTTCCTAACAAGTCCTAAGGCATTAGCAGAGTGTCACTAGCACAGATAGGATTTTGCCTTCTATTATGGAAGGCCCCGAGTTCTCTGATCAAGTATTCGGTGGGATAAAGAACATGCTTTCAATAGCATGATACATAGATGCATAGATAAATGACAGATAGTGGATGGATGGATAGAGATAGACAGATAGATTAAAAATAGATAGATGATTGATGGATAGAGAGATGACAGATAGATAATAGATAGATAGATAGATAGATAGATAGATAGATAGATAGATAGATGATAGATAGATGACAGATAGAAAATAGATGATTTGTGGATAGACAGATGATAGATACTTAGATTACAGATAGAAAATAATAGATAATAGATAAATGATTGATAGATGATAGATATATAGATAATAGATAGATGATTGATAGATGATAGATAGACCAAAAGACAGATGGATGGATGGATAGATAGATAGATAGATGATGGATAGATAGATAATAGATGATAGATAGATAGATGATAGATAGATAGATAGATGATGGATAGATAATAGATGATTGATAGAAGATAGACAGATAGATAGATAGATGATAAATAGATAGATCATCTTCCCAAACATGAGTGTATTGGGAAGCAGGTTTGCAGGTAAGTGGGTCAGATTGTCAAGAGCAGCGAAAGCCACACAGAGGACTTGTGATCCTACATACAGATTCGTTCTTTTGCTTATTCATTTAATAAGCATTCGAGGAGCACCCACTATGCAGCAGGCACTGTGTCAGGTGCGTGCAAGGATGTAGCTGTGAAGAATAAGGCATTTTCCCCACGTGTCCAAGAACAGAGCTAGGGGTTCAACAAGCAAGTAAGACAGCGAGTAAAGGAGCCAGGTCCCATGAGAGCCACAGCAGAGCCTCTATCCCAGGAAGGGGCAACAGGACAGCCTTCCAGCTGCAATGAGCAAGCGCATTTGGAATAGTCCACACAGCCACCCCTGGGTCCACATGGTGGTAGCGTGGGGAAGAGCTAAGCTGCAATGGCCATTGACTTTAACCTTCACCCTTAAAAATGGTGCCCCTGCTGGGCTGGGAGCAAGGAACATTCACACCAGCCACCAGATGGTGGAAAGCTCTGTTTTAGATGGAAGAGGCTTGTCCCCTTGCAGTGAGAGTGAGAGAGAGAGAGAGAAGAGAGAGAGAGAGAGAGAGAGAGAGAGAGAGAGAGTGTGTGTGTGTGTGTGTGTATGTGTGTTTAGCTATCTAATTATGCATCTATCTGTCTGTCTAGCCATCTATCTAGGTATCTGTGCACCTGCCTTCATCTACCTGCCCATTTGTTTGTCCATTATCTATTTAGCTATGCATCTATCCAGGCATGCATGCACTCATCCATTATCTGTCTATGCATTTATCCATGCATGCAAGTATATTTATGTATGCAAGTATACGTATAATAGACATAAATATGAATATAACATATGCAAAGAGAAGCTGTGCTTAGGCTTTTGGTCACAGTTGGATCCCTGTAGCTATTTCTCCAGAGCAGAAAATATTTTGCCTAATTTTATTCTGCTGAAATTGTTTTTTTTAAAGAATCTTCCAGATGCTTCCACCAGAATAGCATGTTTTCCCAAAAAAATAACTGGGCCAGGATTATCCTAATTAACTGAATATTCCAGAAGTTACCTTTGGAAAGGACACTATGTATAATATCAACATTTTCTGAAAAGTGGCCCTGGAGCACGGTGTAAACCACCTGTCCATTAGAGCGCTGAGGACCCCAGCACCCCTGATGGAGTGTCCAGCGGTCCGGGCCCCCGCTCAGCCTCTAGCAGAAGCCAAGCCTCCGTTCCAAGCTGCTCTTCTTTCGGAGGAATTAACTGGGATTCACAATAAAAGGCTGGCTTGGCCAGCAGGGCCAATGGGTGTCTGAGGCTTCATCTTCTCCTTTCTTGAGCAATATCTTTTATGATGAATTTCTCTGTGCATTGTCCCTCCTCCCACAGCCTCAGCCTATTTTTAATGACATTTCTGTCAGCACTGTATTACCCTTCTCCCCTGTTAATATCCAGGTTTTTCATTATTCAGGGTGTCATCCGTCTTTCTCCAGCCCCACCAAGTCCCCTACCCTTCACGTCACTCGGCAGGTGCCGCCTCACAGTCTCTGTCTCCATGGCTGACATCCTCATTCTCAGCCCTTTAAACAAGCAGGGACCTATTTACCCAGCCAAATGAACCCTCTCCTTCCTGGAAGCTGGCCCTGCCTTCCTGAGCAGCCTGTACGTGGAAGCAGTTGCTTCTACGCACAGGCAGGGACACCACGGTGCGACTCTCAGCCCTGTCACGACGCTCTACACCACATCCCAAATCAGAATCCAGCCTATGGATGCGGAGTCGGCCCTAGAAAGTGCCAGGAGGCATCCAACACTGGGCTTGGCCTCATCCTGGACATCTTCTTGTTTCAGGCATTGAGTATGTGGCATGGAAGTGTAGACCATGGGCTTTGGAGTCACAAAGACCTCTGTTCAAATCCCTGATTCTCTCAAGCAGGGTGACCTTGGACCCTTGACCATTGCTAAACCTTGTTGTCCTCCCCTCTGAAATGGAAGTAACTATCCCCATGACAAAGAGGTCCACTGGGGATGAATGGAGCTACTCGGTGGTTCCCTTTTGAGAGATCGCAGGCCCACAGCCAATGGGAGGCCCAGAAAGATCACAACGTGTCCCCAAAAGAGAAAGAAAAGAGCAAATGTGTTGTGTGCACCTCGGAGCCTAAGTAAGACTGCAGAAAGCGATGAGGCGTCTCAGACCCAAATCCATCTCCTTCAATTTGGCCGTGTTTGAAATATGAAAGTCACCACTGCCAGCAAGCCCACACTCGCAGCGTTGCTGCCGCGGAGTATTTATGGAGACATCCCACCAGTCAAGGGAGACTTATGAGCTACATAAATACAAAGGATAATCCGGCAAATTCCAAGTTGTGCTAAAGGGCTACAAATCAGTCCTTGGGCTGCGTTCCAGATACAAAGAGAAAGTGTGATTAAGTGTGACTTTTTTAAAGTTTTGTTTGGATTTATTCCTAAAAGCTCCTTCACCCAGAGACGCAGATTCCTCGCTGGCACAGATGGCTGCCCTGTCATGAATCAGAAGCAGAGAATTTGAGCAGTGCCCAAAAGGAGCCTGGGAAAAACGAAACACAAAAAAACAGAACAACGTGTAACTTGGGTGTAAAACTAAGACTGGTCCCCACCTGTCCATGAGTCTGGGGGTGTTCTGCACTCTGGGGGGTGCGTGACTCTAGAGTGCAATCCCATGCATGCTTGCTGGGGCCTCATGCTCTGCAGCCACCTCCACACTGGCCCTAACTAGGCAGAGGCCTTCGCAGGCATCCCTCCAGGCCGGGGCAGTGCAGGTGGCCACAGGCAGGACATCTGGCCATGCAGGATGCACTGCATGGACACAGCCGGCCTCAGCTAACACGGTGGACATGTACAGAATAAATAGAAGGACAAATGGCAGAGTGACATCAGGAGACACACAGGACCAAGGGCTTGCTCAGCCAAGACAGCACTGTGGTCAGAGCTGGCGTTGATCCCAGGGCAGAGGTTGGTACCCGAGGAAACGGTTTCAGCACACAGCATCCAGCTCCGATGGACCAGGGCAGAAGCACTGAGGTCAGCTCCCCTGGGAGGTTGGTGTCTCGGGGTCTTCCTGAGTTGCTCTGAGCTGGCGGCCTTGGCCAGTTGCTTCCTGACCTTCCTCGCCTACAAAATAGGACTCAGAGCCTTCCTCACTGAATTAGCAGGCAGGTTCAAAGAGGGGCCTAGATGCTCCCAAAAGACCAGCCAACAAACTCTAATTTCAAGGCAACGTCTTCCCCCTGTTCCTCCTGATAACAGCAGATAGAAGAGGGTTCAAACCTTCTAATTTCAAGGCAACGGTTTCCCCCTGTTCCTCCTGATAACAGCAGACAGAAGAGGGTTCAAACCCCAGCAGGCTCATGGCTGCTTCTGGCCCTGCACTCACTCTGGTAGATTTTGATAAATTGTATTAATTGTGAAATTTGATTTTCTGCATTTCTGAGGCTTTGCTGTCTAGGGTCTTGCTGACCCTGGAGAGGCTTCCCCTCCCAGGGCTGCCTAATTCCTAGGGATAACAAAGGACTGGCCTGGAACCCACCCTCCAGGCCAACCCACCCAGAGCTCACACCCCACGGCCTCCTCTATCGGGGTCTCCCCCAGGGCCACCATCCACCTGCCCTAGTCACCCCCGGCCAGGTGCCGGACAGCTAGGGGCAGCCTCTCTCCCCAGAGCCCACAGAAATTACCCACAGGAGCTATCCGAAGCCTGCTCACCCTGCCTTGCCCATTTCTTCCTGCAAAAACCACAATAAAGTTGCTCCCTCTGCCTCCTGACAGACCCCCACTTCCCCAAGTGGCCCTGCATGACGTGGCCTGCCCTCTGCTCATGGGATCTGTAAGTAACAAATCATCTTAAACAGGCAGGCACCTTCCAATCCGCTGGCCTCACCACGGCTGCATATTAATAAAACCCATGATGGCAAGCAGGAATCGCCAGGCCTGCTCAGCACAGCTCCACCAATTTTTGCTATTGCCCAGGCCCAAGGGAGACTGTGGGGAGCAGCCTGGGCTCAGCCATGGGAATGGGGCAGGTCTGGCCAGCGATGGGTCTGGAATGAGCCAGTGCACTCGGCCAGTACACCAGAGCCACATTCCCACCTGGTCACCTGTGCGTGGAGGGGCTGCCCTTCCACCATGCTTACTTCTATTTCCCAGCGCCTTCAGAACGTGAGCAGCAAGAGGGTGTTTTCTCTTTCCTTCAGTGGAGACCTCGCCTTTGGAGAAAAAGCCAGTGATGGTGGACCTCACACTCCCCCACATTCTCTCCCAGTGACATAGGGAAGCTTCTGGCAGCAGCTCAGAAATGCTCCTAGGAATCCACATCTGGGCTCTCCGGTGGCTACGGTAGCCCCAGCCCAGCCTGTGAAGCCAACAAGGACCAGCGTCCCCAGGACCTGCGCTCTCCACTCAGCCAGGAGCTGAAACAAGCACTCATCTTCTGGGGCTGCTGGTGCCAGGGGAGTGATCTCATCCCCTGGATCCTAAGTCGAGAATGGTTCTGGATGGTTAAGAGCCACTGCATATGAAACCCTCTGAAAGGCCAAATCCCAGCTAGTGCCCCCATTTGGAGATTAAAACTGGGATATCAGGCCGGGCACGGTGGCTCACCCCTGTAATCCCAGCACTTTGGGAGGCTGAGGCAGGCAGATCCCCTGAGGTCAGGAGCCTCAGATTGGTCTGGCCAACATGGTGAGACCCCATCTCTAATAAAAATACAAAAATTTAGCTGGGCATGGTGGGAGGCGCTTGTAATCCCAGCTACTTGAGAGGTTGAGGGTGGAGAATTGCTTGGACCTGGAAGGCGGAGGTTGCAGAGAACTGAGATCATGCCACTGCACTCCAGCCTGGGCGACAGAGCGAGACACCACCAAAAAAAAAATCATAATAATAAATAAAAAATAAACGGAGACATCAGTGCCCCTGATGCTGTGAACAATGGGATTCCCAGTCCAGTCCTGGTGATCTCTTCCCCTAGGAGGCAGCTGTCAGCAACAGAGTCATCTCTCCCACACACATGCCATGATGTGGGTTTGCACTTCCCATGCCCCTCCGCCCCCTTGAAACCAGAAATGGTCACTCAACTTTCTTTGGCCAATGAAATGAGTGCCCCATCTGGGCAGAGGCACCACGCGGCGAGCGTGAGACCGTCCAGAGCGTCCTTCTCCTGCCATGGTAACTGAGAAAGCACCTGCTGACCGGGAGGCAGGTCTACCTCGGAGCCATCACCAGGACCAGCATGCCATGGTCTGAGTGTCTGCATCCCCGCCCCCAATCCCCCTGTTGAAATCCTAGCCCCAGCGGTGATGGTGTCAGGAAGTGAAGCCTTTGGGAGGTGATCAGGTCACTGGGGTGAAGGTCTCGTGTGAAGACAGTGAGCAGGTGCCATTCGTGAACCAGGAAGCTGGCACCAAACCAGAAACCGGACTGCCGGCACCTGGACTTGGACTTCCCAGCCTCCAGAAGCATGAGGAACGAGCCCATCGTTTTCTAAGCTGCCCAGCCTGTGGCATTTTGCTATGGCACCCCAAGTGAACTAACACACAGGGTTGTGCTAAAGAGTGCTCAGCCTTGGTGGGGCACGGTGGCCTACACCTGTAATCCCAGCACTTTGGGAGGCTGAGGTGGGTGGATCATGAGGTCAGGAGTTTGAGACCAGCCTGGCCATCATAGTGAAAACCGTCTCTATTAAAAATACAAAAAATTAGCTGGGCATGGTGGTGAGCACCTGTAATCCCAGCTACTTGGGAGGCTGAGGCAGGAGAATCGCTTGAACCCAGGAGGCGGAGGTTGCAGTGAGCTGAGATCACACCAGCCAGGGAAACAGAGTGAGACTCCGTCTCAAAAAAAAAAGAATGCTCAGCCTTGCAGTGACCTGCAAGAGGGAGAAACAGAATGCTGCTGGTAGCCCTGAGATGGACACTGTTTGTTACTGCGCCATAACCCAGCTCACCCTGACTAACACGGGCAGACAGAGGAGCCAGGTCAGCACCCAGGGACTCCGGGCTGGTGGCCCCCAGGAGGACAGGGCCTTAGGTGGTGCCAGACATCAGCAAACCAAGCCAAACGTCTCCAACAGAAAACAAAAGCAACCGAGAACATTTCACATGGCTGTATCTGACAGAGAGAATCAGATTCTAAATATCTGTCATCAAAATTGCCTGAGGAGAGAATGTTTATTAAAAGTTTTCCAAAAGCATTCCCCAGCTCTTTAATCACAGGGTTTTTTTTTTTTTTCTTTTCTTTCCCGTAACATCTTCAGCACATTTACTGCTTTTGCATAAAGGACTTTTGCTTCTAATCACAACAATTTTACTATAATTAATTTTTAATGTATTTTCCAGGGTGTTTTGTATGTATGAACTAAGATATTTTATCATATGTTAACACAGCCATTTCCACTCTTACAGTGGGTTATTAAATGAGGGTTAATTTATTATTGCTTAAGATGTTACAATGTTAACCCAATTATCATTTGGGTTTTGTTGTGTTCACTTTGGAGTGTGATAGGATATTGATAATACGCCCCGTAGTATGAAATTTACTAAATCAAATCCTTAGGACTCTTGCTGAATTCTAATAATAGCTTGATTATCTATCTTGCAGACACCCACTGCTGTCATTGACGCGGCTATCATCAGAAGGCAAAGCAGCCCTCACCGCAGTGGCTGGCCCTGGGGTCAGCTGGGCTGAAAGTGGGGCTTCTTTCCAAGACCTGGGGTTCATGTGTACTTCCAGGTTCTGCACCAGTGGACTAAGATTCCAGGCTCTGTCCTCTTCACCAAGGACCTGGTAATGTGCAAGGAAGGCTGAGGACATGGATCTGCTCCAACTCCCCCAGGTTCATGTGGGGAGACTGTTCCCCATGGCTCGGCACATTGAGAGGAGAGCCACAGGGGACACTGGGTGTAAGCCCATCTTGTGTCCACCAGGTCCATGACGGGAGCATCGGCCACGGGGTGGATCCGGACCAGCATCCTCTGTCATTCCACAAACATTCCTCTAGCCCAAAGCTCTGTGCCCATGACTGCCGTGGAGCCAGGAGGATCAGGGCCCGGCCCCACCCACAGACAGCACCCACACTGGCCAGGGAAGTGCAGCAACCCCCGGCGTGAGCCAAGGGAGGGCAGGGCAGGGGAGGAGGCGGCGTCTGAGGCTCGCTCGCTCGTCATGCAAGAAGGAGCTCCAGGTATGAGGTCTCCAGGGGGCCTTGGGAAAGGGTGGGGAGGAGGGAGCAAGTCTCGCTGGGCAGCAGGGTGTTGGGGCGAGAGAGAGAGAGACAGAGACTTTTCTTTCCAGAGCACTGAGATGGCTTGTGCTGTAAGGAGTCACTTCCACCCCTAGAGCGGGGCTGAGTGCTAAGGAGAGCTGCCTCCCCTACCCCGGCTAAGGTAACCAGCTTGTCCTGCAACACCACCAAGGACACCCAGCCCATCCCCAGGCAGAGCCCAGCCCCTGTGACAAAGGGAGATGGCAGACGAGGAGCTCAGATGACACAAGTATTTGTAGGTCCCTCTGTTGTCAGGAACCCGCTCATCATTCACCCTCCTGCTCCCCTGGAAAGAAAGAATCCCACTTTTCTCCTTACAAGCCCAGCACTCTGCCGCCTAATTTAAGGGGCAGGGAAAACAACAATGGCACTCAGCACTCCATGCTCGTCACCAGAGATGCATTGTGGTTGTGAGCATAAAGACACCTCATTAAATCATCTCTTTCCCTTCATTAGGATAACATCACTTAAACCTGCTGTCTCCAACCTCAGCAAAAGCTGCTCTGTCCTTCCAAAAGCACGGAGCGAGGGTGGGATGGATGCCAGGCCTTGGAGAGGGGCTGCACACACACCCCCAGGAGTGAGCATCTCTCTGTGGCTAATTCGCGCTCACTGATGGATGGGTTGCATGGTGTACTTATTTATAATATTTACACTTAGGGTGAGAGGAACGTTCTGGCATGGAGCCATTTATCTCATTCTTTTTGGAAGCTCTTCCTCTTTTTCACTAATGGGGGTATTGCTCACTAAATAATACACAGCCCTGCTTGGCCGGCTCAGCAACTTTCCACAGAGAAGGCTCACGTGCTCCGCCTAACCCGAGCCGCACCAGCCCAGAGCACGCAGTGGGCGTGGCTTCTGCCAGGCAGAGCTTGCCGCCCACACCCCACTGCAGGCTTCAGGTGGGATCTGGGTGTCCTGGGTCTCAGCAGCTCCAGGGGGAGAGTGTTCTGAGCTTGACCTTGGGCAGCCCACCCACGCTCTCCACCATAGGCTTCCGGGTTCCATGCCACCCATCATGGTAACCGGTGTTGTCCAGTATTTGTGTCCCTACCCAAATCCATGTTGAAATGTAATCCCAGTGTTGGAGGGGGTGCCTGCTGGGAGGTGTTTGGTCATGGAGGCGAATCCCTCACGAATGGCTTGGTGCTGTCCTCATGGTAGTGAGATCTCACAAGATCTGGTTGTTTATCAGTGTGCAGCAGCTCAGACCTGTAATCCCAGCACTTGGGAGGCCAAGACAGGTGGATCACTTCAGCCCAGGAGTTTGAGACCAGCCTGGGCAACATGGCAGAAACTCTTTCTCCACCAAAAAAAAAAAAAAAGAAAGAGAGAGAGAAAGAAAGAAAATACAGGCCTGGCACGGTGGCTGACACCTGTAATCCCAGCCCTTTAGGAGGCCAAGGTGGGAGGATCATGAGGTCAAGAGATCAAGACCATCCTGGCCAACATGGTAAAACCCCATATCTACTAAAAATACAAAAATTAGCTGAGTGTGGTGGTGCACACCTGTAATCCCAGCTACTCAGGAGGCTGAGGCAAGAGAATCACTTGACCCTGGGAAGCAGAGGTTGCAGTGAGCCAAGGTCCCATCATTGCACTCCAGCCTGGCGACAGAGCAAGACTCCGTCTCAAAAAAAAAAAAATTACAAAAATACAAAACTTAGCCAAGCGTGGTGGTGCATGCCTGTAGTCCCAGCTACGGGGGAGGCTGAGGTGGGAGGATTGCTTGCTTGAGCCCAGGAGGCGGAGGCTGCAGTGAGCCGTGGTCATGCCACTGCACGCCAGCCTGGTGACAGAGCAGCACCCTGTCTCAAAACAATAAGCATCTAGCACCTCTTGTTCTCACCATGTGAGATTCTTGTGCCCCCTCCACCTTCCACTGTGATTAAAAGCTTTCCAATGCCCCCCCAGCAGCCAGACAGATGCCAGCATCCTGCTTCCTGTGAAGCCCACAGAACCGTGAGCCAATTCAAACCTCCCTTCTTAGTAAATTCCCCAGTCCCAGGTATTTCTTTATCACAATGCAAGAACAGCCTCACCCAGGAAGAAAGGGGACACTGAGGTCACTGGACAGAACCTGGCCAAGGTGGTGGACAAGGTGTCAGCGTCCACCTGGACGACACAGTGGGTCGGGGCCCCTTGCCTCAGGCTCTGATGTCTTACCTGAGTCCTCTCTGGGAATGTGGCCTTGACCTTTGCCTTCTGTGTATTCTGGGATGGGGGCTGGGCAAGGGGGAGTTGGAGGACACAGCAAGACGCTTCTTGGATGCTCCCACCACCCCGCCTCCTGAGCCCACCTCCCTGCCCGCTTAGGGTCCTGGCATGGCCATACACACAGGTGCACCCCTGCACAAGCCACGCCCAAGGTGCCTCAGCACCAACCCAAGACCCTACCCCAAGAGGGCTGACTCTGCCTGTGACCCCAGGGTATCTGTTTCCCTCCTGGGGCTTCAGTTTCCCGCAAATGAAAGGGATGAGTTACTTAGTGATTCTCAGCCTTGGCTGCACATTGGAATTTCCTGAGGAGCTTTTAAAAATCCCTGGTGCCAGACCACACCACCGACTGCAGCATTGCCTCCCCAGGTAGGGGTCAGGCCTCCGCGCACTCGTGTCTCCCCAGGGGACTCCAACCCCAGCCAAAGGTGACATCCAGCAACCTGCATCTGCAGTTCTCAGCATGGGATCTTGGGGCAGCAGCAGCAGCCAGGTTGACGGGCCAACTCTGAAGCCTCCGCCCCACACCTGCTGAGTCAGAACCTCTGGCTGTGGGTGCGGCAGTCTGGGCTTCTACTGGCCCTGTGGGGGATTCTGCCCCCGGCGTTCTGGTGGCTTTCAGCTCTCCACCTGAGTGCCTCTCAGACAGGACTGCGCAGGTCCTGACTCCTGGGCCCACAGAGCCTCACTTCACCCTCAGAGACCCTGCTCATCAGCTGTGAAGCCTCCAAAGACACTCTTTCCCAAGCACCTCGTAAGGAAATAAACAAGACCAAGTCTACCAAGCGCTAAACCTCCCGGGACTGAGCAGAATCTTTCTCCCTGGGTTGACTTCCGTGCTAACAATGTCATCAGGCACCGGTTGGGGAGTCACAATTCAGATTCCTGCCCTGTTTTGCTTCTGGAGAAAGAAGGAAGGAAAGAAAAGGGTTTTATCAAAGGGAAGCAGAGACTCAGGACGAGTGTGTGGCATCCGACAGGCAGGTAGGTGAGGCCAGGGGGGCGTCTTGGAGACCCCAGCACACCTGCGCTGCCCCGAAGAGGGGAACTGGAGCGCAGCGACCAGGGAGATTGAGGACAGGGAGAGGCAACTTGGGGGCGGCAGAAGCTCCAGGCGGCGCGCACCCTGGACGGTGGAGGGAGGAGGGTCCACCTGGCTGCCGGCCTGGGGCTCCCTGGGCACAGGGACTCTCCAGCACCAGCTCATTGGTAGCGCAGACACGCATGGAAGGGACCTATCCCCAATTCATTGTGATGAGTCCCTAAGACGACCCAGACCACACCGATCCGCGGAGTCCCAGGTTCAGTCTCCTGGGGTCCCCCAGGACACAGGAGCCTGCAGTGTGCATAGCTGGCCACCAGGTGGCAGCAACACCGCCTCCCCAGGGGCAACTTTGTTCCAACTTCGGGAGGATGGAGGGAGCAGGTGGCTGCCAGAAGGCAAGCCCAGAGAGCTGGCGGTGGGGGCGGGGGGCTCGGCCCTGCGACCCACATCAGACCCAGAAGCCAGACCTTCGTGCTGGGACCCCCAAGTGTGCGTGTCCGAACTCCACCCTACAGCCCAGCGCTTTCCCCCGACCCGTCTCTCTCCCCGGCCAGGTTTAAGGCAGCTTTGCCAATTCTTCAGGGCCTGCAAGAACTAAATTTTGTATTTTTATTTCAACGAGTCTAAAATACATTCTTCCAGCTCTAGAGGCAAAAGCTTTTGTGGAGATCATTTACCTGGAGAAACGATCTTCCTGCAGAAGGCCTCTGCTTAGTCATTACTCTCCAGAGTTGAAGAGAAACAGTTTCCTTCAGACAGAGCCAGCATTTGCCCAGGTGTGACGAACATCAGGAAGAAGGCAGTCGTCATCTTGGCTCCTTTTACTCAGTTCTCACTGCGTGGCAGGCTCTATTCTCCATCTACCTTCAGAAAGGGCCCGGCATGAGGGTGGGGGATCACCCCCGCTCCGCTCCGCAGATGGGCAGACTGAGGAAGGAGAAGCCAGCAATGGCAGGTGGGGATTTGGGCAGGGCGGCCCAACCCATAGCTCCCTATTAACCTTGGGGCCACACTTCTTCCCTCTGGCATCCTGGGACCCCTGTTCTCAGCTTTATCACCCCCTCCTTCCTCCTCACAACTGGAACTGGGGTGAGGGGCTTCCTCATTACACAGATTGCCTTGTGGAGAGGCAAGACCTGACCCCAGCCTTGTGCTTATGACTGACCATGGCTTAAACGGCTCTCCCTGCTGGGGATGCATTTCCTTTCCCTGCTTGGCAGTAGCCGTGCCGGGCTGATTAGCACCTCTGCCAAGCGGCCGCAGCTAATGAGGAGGACATTTGATCCTCTCTTCCTCTGGAACTTCAAGCAAGCCCACAGCAAGGCTCACTCATCCAGGCTCCCAAGGAAATGTGCGCAGAGCAGCTCGAGGCCATGTGCTTCCCAGGACTCCAGAGCATCTGGGAGGCATCCCAGGCCCAGAGGGGAGGGGAAAAGGTGCAGAGAGGGGTGGGACAAAGGGGTCCAGGAGCCTGCAGGCTGAGCACCCTAAACCCTGGCGCATCTGACCAATGTTAGGGTGCTGATTTCCATGTCAGGCTGGCTCCTCTGTGCCTCGGGCAGCCTGTGAGACCCCGTAAATCTGCCTGGTGTGGAATCCAGGACATAATTGAGCCTCTTAGGCAAACAGGGAGAGGTGAGAGGTAGGAAACAGGGAGCTGATGGGCCACAGAAGGGAAATGCACAGAGAGAGTCGACCCAGCTTGAAAGAAAAACACATCCCTAAGAGCAAGCCTGCAGACTGGCGTCACAGTGCAAGGCTGGGTGCTGCCCTTGAGTGCCAACCACACATGACCTTCCTTCAGGAGTGGCAAACGCACGAGGCACTGGGTGTGTGTGTGTGTGTGTGTGTGTGTGTGTGAGAGAGAGAGACAGAGACAGAGAGCCAGAGAGAGAGATAGAAGTAGGGAGGGAAAGAGAGAGAGAGAGAGAGAAAGAAAGAAGGATCGTCTCTTCAAGGCAGGCTCTGAGAAAAAGAGCATCACAATACTCTGTGAGGGATTTCCTGAGTTCCAATCTTTAAATCTTGGAATAGAGGCAGAAGGAGATTGTAATTAAAATTGGTACTGGGGCGGGGGAGGCATCATTATATACAGAATTTCTAAATGCCTGGAAGTGATCTTACCAAGATAAATTGGTTTTCCAACCCCACCCCAGCTGTAAAAAGTTATAGCTTTGAGTCGTCGGCACCTTGCTGAACTAAGAGTCTTGATCGTTTTTAGGTAGGTGAATAAACCTGAGAAAATTCTTCTCTCCAGACCTCATTTTCCCTTAGTTCTCCAACTGCATCCTGAGGAGCGCAGGGCTTTCGCTGAGAAGCCTCATGGGTGGGGTCTGGCCCCATCTCCCTACTGCTGCCAGTCAGGTGGGGGCTCCCCACACCTTCTCTGTAACTGCTTCAACCAAACCTGCTCTTTTTAAAAAAAGAGTCAGTCGTACATCTCCTGAAGGAGGCTTCTTTTGAAAACCATGGAACTTAATCACTTCTTTTTTTTGATTGCTATTAGTATTTTGAGAGTCTCACTCTGTAGCCCAGACTGGAATGCAATGGTGTGACCTTGGCTCACTGCAACCTCCGTCTCCCAGGTTCAAGCAATTCTCTTCCCGAGCAGCTGGGACTATAGGCGCACACCACCATGTCTGGCTAATCTTTTGTATTTTAGTAGAGACGGATTTTCGCCATGTTGCCCCGGCCGGTCGCAAACTCCCGAGCTCAGGCAATCTACCTGCCTCAGCCTCCCAAAGTGCTGGGATTACAGGCACGAGCCACTGCGCCCAGCCTGTAACTTCTAAAGTCTCTTCCAGGCAGAAGTGTCTGAAAGCAGGTGGGGGCCGTGGAAATTCCCCTGCACAGCAAGGCAGGCCCAGAAGCTTCCGCCATTCAGCTGAGCCCCGCAGTGAGTCCATCCTCCTTTCTTTTTCTTTTCTTTTCTTTTTTTTTTTTTGAGACAGAGTCTCACTCTGTTGCCAGGCTGGAGTGCAATGGTGCCATCTCGGCTCACTGCAACCTCTGCCTCCCAGGTTCAAGTGATTCTCCGGCCTCAGCCTCCTGAGTAGCTGGGATTACAGGTGCGCACCACCATGCCTGGCTAATTTTTTGTTTTTAGTAGAGACAGTTTCACAGTGTCAGCTAGGATGGTCTCGATCTCCTGACCTCGTGATCCGCCCACCTCGGCCTCCCAAAGGAGCCCATCCTCCTACAGTCACTCATCCCGCCTCCTCTCTGCAGGTGCCAGCTTGGCCCCGTGCTGGACTCTAGATTTCTGCCTTTGGTCAGAGCACTTGTCATCTCCAAAGGGCCCTCCATTCTCTCCGCCACCAGCCCAGTGCCCAGCTATGCACCATAGGAAGCCAGGACTATGCTTTTCAGCATGGCGTGAACTTGGCATGCAGTAGATGCTCAATAAATATTTGCACAGTAAATAAGCAAATGCTGCTTGTGGTAGACAGAATTCTATCCCTAAAGATGTCCACGCCTTCTGAACCTGTAAATATGGTACAATAAATGGCAAAAGAGACTTGGCAGGTGCAATTAAGGATACAGGTTTTAAAATAGATTATCCTGGATGAGCTGGGTAGACTCAAGTTCATCTCACAGGACCTTAAAAGCAGAGAATTTTCTCTGGCTGAAGCAGGAGAAGTGAGGCAGGAGAAGTGAGGCAGAAGAGGAGGTTAGAGAGATTCAAAGAGTGTCGAGGACTCAACCTGCCATTGCTGGCTTTGAGGATGGAGAAAGGCAGCTGTGATCTGGGGAATTCAGGAAGCCTGTAGAAGCTGAGAACAAGCCTAGCTACAGCCAGCCAGGAACCAGACCTCAGTCCTACACCCAATAGGAACTGAATTCCACGGACAACCCTTGTGAGCAAGGAAGCAGAACCTTCCTCAGAGTCACCAGATGGGAGCCCAGGCTGGCCGATGGCTTGACGTTGGTCTCCTAGGACCTGGAGCAGAGAAGCCAGACATGGCCACAAGCCCTGCCCTAGACCCTTGCCCCTCCCCTTTACCCTGCACCAACTTCTCCCAGTCTCCTGCACCTCTTATCTCAGCTTGTCAGAGGCCTGACTGACATACAGCTTGCCCATTGGCCCCTCGGGATGAGACACACAAGCGGTCAGGATCCAGGTGGGCTCTGGGTCCCTGCAGGGTGCAGGGCCCAGGCTGTCAACGGCCTGGGCTGTCCTGGTGCCGGCTGCTCGTCTGATGTCTGGCCCCCATGTGAGCATCCTGCTGGTGGGCTGCAGGTGCAGGATGGTCAGGGGCCGGCCCCTGCTATGAAGGGTCCCATCTGCCTGGGGTGGCCTTATCCCCACGGTCCCTCTTGTCCCATTGGTGCTTCCTCTCATGGTTCATTTCCATATTGGAGCAGTAAGACCACAAAGTGCAGGGTGTAGACCTGGGGATGGGGCCGAGGAAGGGTCTTCACTCGGACCCCAGTGCAGGAGGTGGTGCACCAAGCCCACCTCAGCTCACCAAAGGCAGCCTCCGGCCCCAGGTGCTGACCAGTGCAGCCCCCGCCATCTGGAGGCTGTTGGAGGGGGAGGCTGTTTCTGCAGCTCCATGGGTGCCCATACAGGCCATGCAACAGTGAGTGGTCTTTTCCTGCAGGTCCCAGTGACGTGACTGCCCTCACAGTACCCAAAGGTCACAGCTTCGGGACGCTGAACAAACTTCGTCTAACAGTATGCCACCTCCTCCAAAACTTCAGTCCTCCTAAGAGGCCTCTGTTTACACACCACAGGAAAGCAGCCACTCCTCTGAGGCCTGACACTTCTCTTTTTCAAACATCCACCAAAACCCTGGCAGGCTCTGTGTTTAGAACATGAGACACTCCCCCCCAGCCCCTCCCCGTCCTCCTGTGTCCTCCGAGCACTTGTGCAGCCAGTCTGCCTCTCCCCTGGCCTCCCCACCCCCATCCTGCACTTGCCGTTCCACCTCAGGTTTTCTCTCCATCCATCTGCCTCTCCCTCTCCCTCTCCGTCACACCGGCCACCCTGGCCCAAAGCCACCTGCTGCAGCCTCCTATCGGATCTCACTCTTCCCCCTCCCCCTCTACCATCTATTCTCTGCGGAGCAGGCCATGCAGAATTCTCAAAGCAATGAGTGTCGGGTCACAGCTGGTCCTGAGGCCATCAGTGACTTCCCTCTGTGGGTGGATTTAAACAGGAGCCCCTCTCCTCTCAGTCCTCCTTTGCATCTCTGTCCCTCCTGCTCTTGTCCTCTCACTGCTTGGACCTCTGACTCATCCTTGCAGCAGGACCCTTGTCTGTTTCACCAGCAGAGTTCTATCACCAAAACCCTAAGGCACAAAATTCATCCACAGTTGTTGAATGAAAGAATGAGTGAGGCCAGGCGCGGTGGCTCGTGCTTATTATCCCAGCACTTTGGGAGGCCAAGGCAGGCAAATCACCTGAGGTCAGGAGTTCAAGACCAGCCTGACCAACATGGAGAAATCCCATCTCTACTAAAAATATAAAATTAGCCTGGCGTGGTGGTGCATGCCTGTAATCCCAGCTACTCGGAAGGCTGAGGCAGGAGAATCGCTTGAACCTGGGAGGCAGAGGTTGCAGTGAGCCAAGATCACACCATTGCACTCCAGCCTGAGCAACAAAAGCAAAACTCCGTCTCAAAAAAAGAAAGAAAGAAAGTGAGTGAGTGAGTGAATGAGTGAGTGAATGAGTGAGTGAAGCAAGTAAGAAATGGTGACTGGGTTTAAAAGCTGGAGGAGAGATCGTAAAATCACACAAATATTAGCTGAACGTAAATGCTCTGAGCGAGGTTCTGCAGAGCTGGTACCTGTCAGGTCAGCCCCTGCAATTCCACTAATGGCCACCGGGGGTGCAGCGAGGCGGCAGAGCTGCCAGGCCCGCAGGCCCACCTTGCAGGAGGCTGGGCTCAGAAAGCCTGATTTTAGCACCCACCCCGGCCTCGTGTGCTTTTTCTGTACCGGTGTAACTTTTGATTAAAATAACGATATGCATTATTCATGTCATTACTATAAATATTGTCTATTACAAAGAGATTAGTAAAACCTCAGGTACAAGTTTTATCTGTTTCCGAAATAGAATGGCTTGTTGACAAGGAAGTAAACTCTGAGCTTACATCCGAAGCCCAGAGCCTACCCTGAGTCCTTTCCTGGAGTCAAAATCCTCCTGAACTATTCCTGCGCCAGCCACAATGTCTTAGTCCATTTGTATTGCTATAAAGA
>CAUYQU010072108.1:0-122116 GCA_963574635.1 Cheracebus regulus
ACACTGTTGGTGGGAGTGTAAATTAGTTCAACCATTGTGGAAGACAGTGTGGCAATTCCTCAAGGACCTAGAAATAGAAATTCCATTTGACCTAGCAATCCCATTACTGGGTATATATCCAAAGGATTATAAATCGTTCTATTATAAAGTCACATGCACACGTATGTTCATTCCAGCACTGTTTACAATAGCAAAGACTTGGAACCAACCCAGATGTCCATCGATGATAGACTGGACAGGGAAAATGTGGTACATATACACCATGGAATACCATGTAGCCATAAAAAACGATTTGTTCATGTCCTTTGTAGGGACATGGATGAACCTGGAAACCATCATTCTCAGCAAACTGATACAAGAATAGAAAATAAATCACTGCATGTTCTCACTCATAGGCAGGTGTTGAACAATGAGAACACATGGACACAGGGAGGGGAGCATCACTCGTTGAAGTCTGTGGGTGGCAGGGTACTATGGGAAGGACAGTGTGGGGTAAGGAGTTGGGGAGGGATAACATGGGGAGAAATGCCACATATAGGTGATGGGGATGGAGGCAGCAAACCACATTGCCATGTATGTACCTATGCAACAATCCTGCATGTTCTTCATATGTACCCCAGAACCTAAAGTGCAATTATATATATATATATATGAAAAAAAATCACTGATATCTTTAGCATAATTTACATAACTTATTTACATAATTCTTTACATAAATTTTGAAATTGTTTTCTCCCTATATTACTGTCAATTCTTCTTCCCTAATTAGTCAATTGTGGCCCAAATTTAAAACAAACATATCATATCATTGTCTTCATAGACTCTGAGAGAAAGCATCATCTATAAGACTTAAAAATGTTATATGTCACTTTCCACACAGAAAAATAATGAATCCAAATGCTACATTATATAACAGATTCTATGTCTTAGTACTAAAAAAAATATTTCAAACATTAATTAAAAATATCCTGTACAAGAAATAAATGTCAACCTGGGAGTTGGTACATGGCATGAAAGTTGAACATGAATCATGGAACTCACTCCAGAGGCCCTTGACACTTCTCAATAGTTGAAAGTTGTTCAGAGGTTCATTGCCCACTACAAGCTCTTGCTAAAGGGATCTATTCATGTACAGTAGAACCTGCTGGGAAAGGCCAGTGCAAAAGTCAAAACCCTTAAAACTGGGGAGTTTTGTATCTTAATGATGCTTTGAAATGTTACTCACTATAAAGTGGATCACCTGTAGGTAACTGGGAAAGAAGAAAAGAAAAAAGACTCGAAGTGGTAAAGTATGGAGAGCTGGACTCCAGTTACCCATCTCCGTTTAACAGGTATCTTATTTTGAGGAATACAGAAAGCCAGCTTGAGATAAAATTTCCTCATGTATAAAGTGAGCTTCATATCTACGTTGGATATATTTCTAAAGGATCAAAGCAATTGTTGCTGTATAAGCCACATTTAACTACTGATCAGTATTTATTGCTGTGACAGTTCATATTAAGTGTCAACTTGATTGGATTGAAGGATGCAAAGTAACGTTCCTGGGTGTATCTCTGAGGGTGTTGCCAAAGGAGATTAACTTTTGAGTCAGTGGACTGGGAGAGGCAGATCTACCCTCAATCCGAGTGGGCACCATCTAATCAGCTGCAAGTATGGATAGGATAAAAGCAGTCAGAAGAACGTGGAAGGACCAGACTGCCTGAGTCTTCCAGCCTCCATCTTTCTACAGTGCTGGATGCTTCCTGCCCTAGAACATCAGGCTCCAAGTCCTTTAGCTTTTGGACTCTTGGACCTACGCCAGTGGTTTGCCAGGGGCTCTTAGACCTTCAGCCACAGACTGAAGTCTGCATTTCAGCTTCCCTACTTTTGAGGTTTTGGGACGGTGCCTGGCTTCCTTGGTCCTCAGTTTTCAGACTCCCTATTATGAAACTGCACCTTGTGATCATGTGATCAATATTCTTTAATAAACTCCCCTTCATATATACATGCATTCTATTTGTTCTGTCCCCGTAAAGAATCCTAATACATTGCCATTATTGCTTATTTCCACCCCACAAATTGGTTGAGGCATATGATGGTGATTATTATTATTTGTAACATTAGTACTATTACAGCTAGGATTCCTATTAGCGCTGGTTACAGTGCCAGTAGCATTGCTGATATTAAATCATAAAAGCTTTGAAACATCCAGTGTGATGTAGTCTGCGTTGGAATGAGAATCTGTCTACCCCATGTGGATTTCAATGTTGTACAGTCATTTTCCTGAGGTAGAGATTATGAACTTGGCCTCAGCTATTAACTAGATTAACAAGAGGCTAAGGAGTTAAGCATTCTGCCTGTGGGGACTTCTGGCTCTTTTTTAGGAAGTTTCACCCTTCAACAACCAGAACCAAAGCTCATGCCCAGAGAGGCTCATTGTGAGGGGCAAATCTGAAAGCTGTGATTACGGAGGTCATATTCACAGTGTAGTCTAGTCTGGCACTAAGGTTACAGGCGGCAGAAATCACCACAGCCCTGATAGAGTCAGGATCTGCACAATCCCTTCTGGCTGCCCATAGCACAGGCTTCTGACATTTTACAGAGACAACCATTCCAGCTTTCTTTAAGCCTGAGTGCTTTTGAAGTAGAAGGAATAAAATGACGAGGCTCACTCTGATCCCTTAGTGGTAGCAGAGAGGTTATTGTCATTTTCCTGAAATCGAGTATCCTAAGCTCCATTTATTTTGAATGTTGGAATTTGCTCAGTCTGCTGAACCAACAAAGTGCAATGCTAATTTGATTAGAGTATAAAGAGCTTTGTTTTATTTAAATTCAGTCCACTAGTTAAAGCTTCAACTCAGAAATCTATTTTTAAAGAAAACTATATAGGGTTGTGAACAGACTGGAAAAATTAGATGATTGTTCATGTACATATACATACACACATGAACACATATGAACACACACACACACAAACACATACACACACATATATAAAATCCATGATGAGACAGATATTATACTTAAAAAAGCAAGCATATTTGAATAAAACATTACTCTGGGATTTGCTGGCTCTATTACCTTGAGTAATCAGCTTCAGTTTTCTCATCTGTTAGTTGGTACTAATGGTATCAGCCTAGCAGGATACTATAACAAATTGAATTATTTCAAGTATTTAAAAGACACGGAAGGGATTTCCATAATGCTAGGCACTCATTGGTGACACAGAATTCAGCATAACTAGACAGTGCCCTGAGCCTTACATTCCAGTAATGGCAATACAGGGAGCATAGTTAGCAAAGAGCCTGGCATACGGCAGGTATTCAGTAAATGCCAGTGCTGTGATCTGAATGTTTGTGTCCACCGTCCCAAAATGCATATGTTAAAATCCTAAGCCCCAGGTTGCTGGTATTAGCATGGGGGGAGGTGATTGATTAGGTCATAAAGGTAGAGCCCTTGAGAATGGGATGAGTTCCCTATAAAAGCATCTACAGAGAGCTGCTTTGTCCCTTCACCATATGAGGACACCGTATGCAGGCACATAGAAGGTACCACCTATGAGAAACTGGGGTCTTACCAGACACCAAATCTATTGTTGCCCTGATCTGGGCTTCCAGTGCTGTGAGAAAGACATTTCTGTTGTTGATAAGCCATCTAGTCTATGGAATTTTATTATAGCTACCTGAATAACCCTTGACAGTTTCCTTCCTCTGGACTGAACCATTATGTGGAAGAGCTTCCAGCGTGAAAGAATGATAATCTCATGATAATGATACAAAGCAGATTATACCTATTTTTTTTATCAATGTGAAATTATAATTTCTCTTTCTCCATCCATATATGTCTTATGCAGATTTCAAATCCTGTTCATAGGACTCATTCCTTTGGTTTCACATTTTGAATTTATTTATCTCTCAGTGGCTATTATTCCTATAATTTTAATCCCCTCTCTCCCAATTCAGAATGACATCGATATAATTTCTTAGCTTGGCATTCAAGGTATTTTCCAACATCTCTGTATTCTTTATCCCACACTTCCAACCAATCAATCAATCTTAAGATTGTTTGCTCATCCCCAAATATGTTTCTTGTTTCTTTTATATTTTAATTTGCATGTCAGTGTTTGAGTCCCTGTTTCACTATAGACTTACTTTAGCTAATCTTTAAAAAATTTGTGAACTAGCAATTCATTGAAAGATTAAATAATGGAATAAATAAATGTTTGTACACAGTTCAAGACTGAAAACCTTCTGGGAGCAAAAGTGGGCCTATTATTTTCTGTAACAAAGTAGGATATCAAGTGTACTTACACACTTACAAATCATAAGTTCTCTATTTAGTTGAAATAATTGGAGCTATTTATACATGTTAACTCAGTTTAAATTAATGATTTAAGTAACGACTAAGAAAAAAGAGAAAAGAGTAAGCTCTGATTCCAGACATTTGATTAACTAGAATCCTGATTTTTCTATTCAACAATTTATATAAATCACAGGAGTTACAATAAAAGACTTAAAGTTATTATGCAATGAAAATACTTATTGATAAATATTACTCTTAAAGACTATAGAAGCTAAAAGGTGTTTTTTCAGTTTAAACTCATTGTATTTATACATATAATGAGTTCATTATTTTTATTAAAGCAGATGTCAACTTGAACTACACAGTCAGAATAGGATTGTCAAATGTGGTAGGAAGTAAATCCATGAGGAAAATATATTGAAGGAAAACAGTAAGTGTTACTTTTATTTTTAATGTTTTTATTACTTTACATACAATGAGATAGTCCAATGGTACTTTTAAAATTCAATATCCAAGTATCTCCACAGGGTTTGTTCTGTGTGCAACTGAATATTATACAACAGGACCTTATTTACTAAGAAAAGATAAAGAAATAATTGTATTTATTTTTATCTTCAAAATACTGCTGGTAAATGTTGTCCTACCTTTGTGGACACAATTATAGATAATACTTCAAAGTTGTAATAATTTGAAAGTCAGAAGGGAGACTGATGGACAAGTGGCTAGGTATATGGCCAGGATTCTTAATCAAAATGTTTTGGATTAATGTTAAATCTAATTTATTATTATCGAGTAAGTAACCTAAAGTTTCTTTAGGTTTTATGTTTGTTGGCAAAGGTGAGGGAAATGACGATTTCACATCCAGCAGAGGAGTAAAGAGTTTTCACAAAGTACAGTAGTATGTTCTAATCCTACTAATTAGAGACTAATACATATAGTTTCAAAAGAAGCTTTGGCTAAGTTATATGTCAAACAAGTTTTTAATATAATGCTGAAGATAATGGAATTCAGGCGGAGTAATTTCTTGAGCTTCAACAATCTGCTAATACACTGGTATATTATGTCTAAGGAGCTCTAAAATCTCAGTGGCAGTAAAACTGCACATATATTCAGTGCCCTATCATATGAAATCTTCCCAAGAGTATATTGAGAATGGATTGAATGAAGAAAATACAAAATAATAAAGATAGAGAGGAATAAGGACAGGTTTTTGGGTATTTCAGATTGACAAACAATGTAAGTAAAAAAGAAAGAAGCAAATCTGGCTGGGTTGAAGTCATGCTTTGGGCAGTGATGAGTGGGGCAAGTGAGCCAAAGATGATGGCCCTGCTAAGCCAGCAGACTCAACTGGGCTAGCTAAGCAGGCAGAGCTGACTCATATAACAAGCGGAAGAACAACAAAAATTGGTGCTTGATTACAATGCCTCAGGCCCATTGATTCTTATTTGGGGATCAGAGGAATTGAGTCAAAAACTATAGTGTTTCAAAATGATATGTCATCTGCCACTTGGAAATTAATTTATTAATGATTTAATGAGAGGCTATTATAGTTTCTAAAATTCAGCTCTTCCAGTTGGCATATTCATGTCTCACTAGTTTATACTCATTGAAAAAAAAATTCATAGTTGCAGAATTTATTAGGAAATCAGGATTTGGGAAATAGCTTTTTAAGATATGCATATCAAATAAAAATTTTCAATATTTATCCTATAGAATTTGACTGTGTTCATTTAGTGACATAAGTCCCATGAAGGCAAGAACATTTTTCTTGTCCAGTTATTTGACGTGCATAAATCACAAAAGGTGGTAAACTATTTTCACAAATAGCCTTTTTTTTTCTTACTGTCAGCTTCAATGTCTCATATAGTGGTAATTGAAGAAGAAAATATTTCAGGAAACGTTTCACTTTGGAAAGTAAAGCAGTTAAATCTTTGAGGAAACAATATATTTTATCTCACTGTCATATCAAATTCAATTTTGATGTCACAATTTGTGTTCCCCTTTATAAATTAATAACATTTTAAAAATCAAAATCATTACAATATTTAATATTTAAACTCCTATTATGTGTTTGGAATCATTTGTTTAGACTTTTTTTTTTTTTAAATTTGGAAACCCAGCAGACTTTTTCCTCTTCTTCGTTATCTAGCTCTCCTTTAAATTCTCAGAAAGCTAAATTATTTTATACCTTGTATCTGCCAGCAATAAAGTCAAATCCATTCTTGTTTACTAGTCTTTTGTTCGTTAGTAATTTGTGTTACTAGTTGCTTCTCCTCTTTTTCTTTCATATTCCTGATCCTTTTTTTTTCCTTCTGATCTGTTGCCTAGTGTTAGGAGACAGTGATAATAAAATTTGCAAAAAAAAAATTAAAATAAAAAATAAATAAAATAAAATAACAAAAACCCCTACAATGCAGAAGAACAAAAACCCCTGTCTCAATTTTTGACAGTCAGAAGTTGTCTTCTGACTGCAAAATAATTACAAAGAAAAGAAAAAGTTGAAATCTGACAGGATAAGCCTGCTGACTTGCTGAGTTTATGAGCCCTGTAAAGAATAACAATGAAAGAAAAAATAGGAGAGAGGCAACATTATAAATCTTACCCACAGACTTCTTCACAGCGCTTTGGGAAATAAAATCAAGTTCTGGGTACCATTAATGGTTATTGTCACAAAAGAGAACCAGTTTGCCATCTGCTTCTCTGTTCGAGATTAATAGAAACACTGGAGGTGGAGCTCTCTTTGAAATAGTTAAGTGATCTGCAGAACAATGTGAAACCCTCTGACATCTGGACATTATACTGGTACTGGCAAATATGTTTATTTAAAAACTGTTGAGTAAGTTTATCTAGCATGAGAACTAGTAACACAGTCTACTGAGGTTCAGAATCAAAATACTAAGACTAGATCAGGTGTGTTGTGATTATAATAATGCAACACAAAGTGGAAGCTCAAAGTCAGTTCTACATGTAAGCACAGAATTTATGCATTGCCAAAAAGGGATACCAAACAGATCCTCACTTATGCTAGTTAGGGAGCTGGGATGTGTGAAGTGGTTCTGGATTACTATGACACAATTTGTAAAAACAAACCAACCACAAAGAAACAAACACTTGATTTAGTCATCAAAGGTCTATATCATCATATTCTCTACAACAGTGTTTATGTATTTATCATAGGAAGTTAATGCCCATTCTAGAAAAATGGAACCACATAATTTATTTGAAAATTTTGTGAAAATTTGATAAAATATAGACTTTTTAGGAATAAATTAACCTATGCATGGACACAAATATTTTCTATACAATTACAGAGAATGACTGGACCCACTAATATCTGCTCAAAGAGCCTAATTTAAGTATTCCTAAGGCTTACCTGTATGTTCTAATGTTTTTCTACATTTAACAATTATAATTTATAGGACAAAACATTAATACATGATCTTATAAAAATATATCATAAATAGTTAGTTCCTAAATGGCCCACATTAAGAAGCAGGCTAAAATTGATATATCTAAACAGTAGAATTTATTCCATCTTTAAAATTGACATTTTAATTAGTTTATTATTTTAAATACATAGATCACACAAACACACCAACACACATATAACCACAAACACAAGTTTCCAATTGTGAATACTATAAATTCCATAATTATTCTAAAATATATAGACTTTTATGCAAAAATAAAGTCCCAGAAAATTATACTCCAAAATCTTGGTAGTAATTTCTGTATTTGGTCTTTTTTCCTCATCTCAATTTTTGACATTTTTTAAACTAAATATGTACCAAAATTACACTAAGATCAACCTATCTTGGTGATATGCATTTAAACTACAGATATTTCGGAGAATTGCAATGCATCAAGTGTCAGTGTCTACAACCATAGTACATGGATTATATATGGGTTGCCTTAAAGGAGACAGAAGTAATAAGAATAAACACAAATATGAATGGCAGAAAATGTGCAGATGCTGAAACCTTTATCTCATGACCAGCCACCTATACAAAAGAGAGACCAATAAGGAAGTCCCTTAGGAAGTGATGAAATTTACATCCAAGTCTCAGAAAGCACTTTTCTCTCTAGTGAATCTTATCTGAGAGTGGCCATGTTCCAGAGTTCAGAGTTAAGAGGAGTTGGTATCAAATCATCAAAGGCAAAAATGAATCACATTAGGGGAAGCTTCTGGAAAGTAGGTAGGGAATAATGGAAATGAATTTGACAAAATAAGACAAGAAATAATTTTTCAGTACATAGACACCAGAGGCCCGGGCAGCTGAGCATTCTTAAAGGACTAAATGAATCTTTCCTGCAATGCAGTAAACTGTCCGTTGCATTGCAGGAATAACCACCCCTAGCCCCCAACCATCAACCATTGCCATCACCACGAGTGATAGAGAAAAAAAGCTTATTGTCAGTAGATCTGGGGAGTTGCCATTTACTATATCTACATGTTTGAACACCCAAAGAGAAGATCCAGATTATTTAAGAAGACACATATGAATTAGAAACTAACTCCTAATAGCAGGACAGACGGTCTGCTATTGGTCCTGACACTAAGTAAAACTGCCTGAAATGCCTGAATGCCAATATTAAAGTTGAGTACAGATACCTAGGTCATACTGGAGGATAAGCTGGGGAGAAGGGAATAGTGAGTCAAGTAATATTGTTACATGTTCCATAGCTCTGACTAGCACTAGCTCCAAAGGCAGTGCTATCAAGTGAATTCCATTGGGAAAAAATATTTTTAATAGGTAGAAAGAAAGAGATGACTACAGATGTTTATTAAAGGTATTTTGAAGCCTTTTATATGCCCATTATACTTTAAAGTCCTAAGTAAAACAAACAAGGAAATGTCATATATATACTGCTTCATAATTTTTAGAGTTGTCACTTGCATTTTTCCTTTCATCTTTATCACTAGGGTTAATCACATCACCATTTCATAATGGGAGAAGGTGAAGCACTAGAAATTTGACTGAATTGACTAGGGCCATCTGAGTTCTAACAGAGCTGGGATTCGCACCTTAGCCTTCTCAGTCCAATTGCCTTTATTAAATCCACATACCATGCTGTTTTTCATGACTGTAAACCCATACAGAGATGATTTATAGTGGTGCATTCATTTTGAATATGATTAATTTCATTTTTATAAATGATTTTGGATGACTTAATCATCTGGGTATCATAATGACTGTCATTACTAAACAAATTTGCTCTTTGAAGTAGAAACAACGTGGGTGATATCTTCCTTTTTGTGAGTAATTTACTGCCAAGAGGGGATTCTGTCATTATAGAGTAATAATGTTCCTAAATCAATGTGCTCTAGCAACACTGGAAATTGGAATGCAGCTTGCTTTTCATGAACTAAAATTGTCAATTAGGAACAGTCCCAATGTTCTGAAGTTTCTAAATAAAAGTAATTAAAGGACAATAACATTAGCTAAGTTGTTGAGTGCTTTTCAAACAAGTCTTCAAGTATTAAGTACTGCTGAACACCAAGGCTATTTTTTTAAAGATAGCTATAGATATAGATATAGATGTATTTTGCATTTAAACTACAGATATTTCTTGGAATTGCAATGCATCAAGTGTCTACAACCCTGGTAAATGGACATAATACTGCAACTGGCAAAGATATTTATTTAAAAAGCTGTTGAGTTAGTCTATCTAGCATGACAACTAGTAACACAGCCTACTGAGGATCAGAGTCAAAATGCTAAGACAAGATCAGGTGTGTTGTGATTATAATAACACAACATAAAGTGGAAGCTCAAAGTCAGTTCTACACGTAAGCTCAGAATTCATGTTACACAGAGGCATTGCCAAAATATGTATATATATATATATTTTTAAACATATATATATTTAAAATACATCTATAAAATACGTATTTATATATCTTTATATACATATATGTATAACTATCTTTAAATGTCTTTTAAAATGAAAACATAGCAATAACTTTTAAAATGAATCTGGCTTTCTTATGTAAATGCACACTGGGAGTACTTAAAAAGCTGTGCTAAGGAAGAGGGACCTGCTCCCAGATCTCATTCAGATCATCACTCAGTATCCAAACTTCCATAATCTTGACATTCTTAGCACCTGATGGGGCTCCCTGGATGATGTCCCTGGGTTTGAATGTGAATTGAACAACAAACAAATCTCTGTACTAATACTTACATATATACTGAAATATACACATACACATGCAGGAATGGTGTAGTATAAAAGGACTCAAATATTTATGACTAAACAATAGAGGTTGGGAAACATAAAGGCACAGAAATAATCTTTGGAGTGGGTTATCCCACAGGTTAAATGAATGGTCAGATTGCATATGCCATCACTGGCATTCTGAGAACGATGTGTTAAGTAAGCAAATCATCAGTTATTCTTTTAATTTTAAGTGAACAAAATACAAAACAGAAGCAGATAGAGCAGTCAGACGAACTTTGTCAGCATGTTCAAAATGCAAAATCATTCCTGTTAAAAGTCTAAACAGGAGCCTTTTCCAAAAATGCATTCATTTTAAGCTGTTTGTGGTATTTATGTCAACTTGGGGGAAGAATAGCAATATTTTCTAAATATGAAAGCCCCTAATAACAACCTATGAAACCATACAGTTTTAAAAACTTTATTTATATGACATTATAAATTAGTATAAGATAATTCATATCACATTTAGATAACAAGGGTTTTAAATTATGCAGCTTATCTGAATTCAAAGCCAACCATGTTGTCATTTTAAGATATGTTAATCATTCCATTTACAATCAGTATGTAATATGCATAAAAGCTGCATTCACACTGTCCTTGGGATTTAAATACAATTTGCTTAACCTCCTATTCCATGTTCTGGAGTAGTTCATGTAGACCTCCATATTTGTTTGTTAATTCTCAGACTGATTAATTTTTATGGTGCCTCAAGGTTTTGAATTATTGCAATAAATAGACCTGATTTATAAGTATGGATGACTAAGTCTTAAATAATTTACATATCTCATTATATTTGTTCAGGTCATATTGCTAATTGGTGCTGAACCCTGGTTAACTCCAAGTATATCTTGGTATAAAATCCATACTCTTAGCAATTTCAATCTTATTTTGATTAAGAGAATTTGTCTAAGATCTCAAGGACCCAATGATTCTCTCAGTGAGATGAACTGTGTTGTGTTCACATATAACTAAAAACAAGATTGTGTATAAGTGTCAATTGGTGCTTTGAGAAAAATGTTTGCTATGGAGAAAAATATTAGTTAGCAACTAAAATAAAATTTTAAAATATAGCTTCAGTGGTGTTATCTTGCAATTAATTTTTGAATAATTAAAGACTGGCCGAATGGACCTTTTCCAAATATTTGTTTATGTGTAGTTAGCTAGCTAGCTATATATAATAATTAGGTGTAGCTATCTCTTTACCTAGCTAGCTAAAGACAGAGACAGCCAGATAGAGATATTATTTGCATTTTTCTACCATTAAAAAGGAGGCAAATTGATAGTATAAATACTTGTATCTGACAAGCCAAAAGTGAATGTGGTAGAAACAGAAAAGATCAGCAGAATTACAAAACTGTCTAGGTTGGAGATTCCCATGAGAGATGTGTGCATTATTTATTCTTGTAGCTACTGTC
The DNA here is from genome assembly GCA_963574635.1 of Cheracebus regulus. Classification (NCBI taxonomy): domain Eukaryota; kingdom Metazoa; phylum Chordata; class Mammalia; order Primates; family Pitheciidae; genus Cheracebus; species Cheracebus regulus. The sequence continues at coordinate 11,919 of CAUYQU010072108.1, forward strand.
AATTATTTCTGATTTCTAGTGTTTACTTATATGTCTGTTTCTATTGAGGTAGATATTTGACAACTATTTTAAAATTGACATACTGAAAGAGATTGCATAGGTTTCAAATTTGTCAGCTCATAGAAGATCCTTATCAAATGACCAAATGTTAACTCAGTACCCCAAATAGAAGATAATTAATCCATAAAATAATATCACTATGATTTGTAAGAATAAAAATAATTTCAATTAACATAAAAAGTTATTTACTTAATGAAGGAATGGAGAAAATGATAGTCAATGTATCCATATTAGTCTGTTTTTGTATTTTACAGTAAAAAAGTGAGCACTTTCATATTAATTTAAGTAAAAAGCATTGGATTGATATAAGAAAGTACTCTATTCCCAAAGGGGATATATAAGTCCGTGAGCAGTTAATTTATTTATGTCTATTATTAACAGGTGTAAATTGATCAATTTTTCCCTCAGGTATAGAATAAACATGAAGGGGTACATTACTTGAATTTCAATATGAGACACAGAAAAGATAAAATAGAACAGGTAGATGATAAAGTCATAAAAGCAGACTTTCTCCTGATAAAACTTCTTATTTAAAAATGCTTTTTCTTGTCAAAAACTTTTAACATGATAAAAATTCACGAGCATTTCTGCTTAGTATTTAATGTACATTTCATTAAATATGAGTTTTAAACATATGATTAATATTGTTAACTGTAGCTCATTCTCTCCTGCTAAAGTACTTTGAAAAACCTAAACAATGTTAAATAGTTTTCTGTGGTGGTACATCACTGTTTCATCAATGACATTTCCTTAAAAAATACTAACAACAGGCTGGGCTCGGTGGCTCACGCCTATAATCCCAACACTTTGGGAGGCTGAGGAGGGCAGATCACTTGAGGTCAGGAGTTTGAGAACAGCCTGGCCAATATTGGGAAACCTTGTCTCTTCTGAAAATACAAAAATTAGCTTGGCATAGTGGCAGGGGCCTGAATCCCAGCTACTTGGGAGGCTGAGGCAGGAGAATCACTTGAACTTGGGAGGTGGAGGTTGCAGTGAGCTGAGATTCACCATTGTGCTCCAGCCTAGAGAACAGAGCAAGAGGATTCTGCCTCCAAAAAAAACAAGCAGGCCCCCACTTTGAATGAATTTGACAGTGGCTGGTGTTTCAGGTCTGTTGTGTTTAACACTTCACTAACAATCTGGAGTGACGTGAATCTGGATAATTTAGCAACACAATATACATCATTGAGCCAAAAATGAGTAAAAAGGAACATTCTCCTTATGTTCTTTACCAAATGTGGCCTATGGCCTACTGGTAGAAAGTTATTAGATTCATCAGAAATTGTGAAAAGCAGAAAGTATTACAGAGAAAGTTCACTTAGAACTTAACTAAATGTGATTTGTCTCAGTCATGGTGACCACAAGAGTGACGAAGCAAGATTTTCTTATGCTGCTTTGTCAAGCCAATAAATATAGTGATGGCAGTTCATATTAATTCACTCACTAAATTGTTAGAATGGTCCGCAAAATTCCTAACTACAAAGTAGCTATTTAATTTATATCAGAAATCTATTATTCACAACAAAATTTCTACATATTATATTTTTCCCTAGTAGATATTTTAAAAACTTACTTACTATACTAAAGAAATAAATTAAGCTCTGTGTTTAATAGACATATATTTTTAAATGGAAAGTTTTAGAGATTGTAAAGAGAAAAATTGGCAACTAAAGTAAAATAATTAAGATGTACCACAACTGAATCTACAAATAAATAATGTCTTTACAAATTTCTTAAATTTATTAATAGGTAAAACAAATGAAGAAATGCATGTGGTTTTTATCAGCATGTGTCTTTCCAGGTTTATATCACATTATTAAACATTTTGATCTTTTAATGGCAGTTAGTCCATTGAGAAACACAATACTTAGGAATGCCAACAGTCATTAAATTACATGCCAACCAGGCTTCTTACATTGGCAGAGTATGATAAATATGCATATCATGCCTATTAAATGGCATGAAGAAGATATGTAGGCTCCTCTAAATAACCTTTTACATAGCTAGTCTCTACTGATTGAAACTGTCTTCAAATATGCAAAATATTGATATTTAATAATCTTTTGCTTTCTTTTCTCCAAGGATATATGTCCTTGGAAAGCTGACAGATAACAATGGCTGAGAGCCTTGATTACATTTATATGCCTATGTTACAGTTTGTTGTTTAAATATTCCTAAGTGAAACAAGAATCTCACAGATCCAAAGCATGAAAAAATCCATCTTTTGGGAAGTGAAGACATGCTGCTGTGTCACAAAAAAATGCATTGAGTAGAAATGGAGGCAATGTCTGGATCATCTTCAATCAAAGCACCTAAAACATGATCATCTTTTATTAGATAACTAGAGCATAAACTAGACCAAAGGAACAGATTTCTTAGTAAGCTGATATTCTGCCAACAATCACATTGGTTTTATTTGAGAGTTTTCATAATCACAGTCTTTTACCCTGTGGCCTTATAAAGGCCTTGCCTTCATGTTCCTCCCCTCATTCTCCTACCTCACTAGGCCACCATGGAGTCTGTAGTCTGCAGTGATGCAGGTGTTGAAAGTGGTAACAAGAGAGACATTTGTGGCTTCCAATTTAATACAGTCTAGTTTTAAAAGATAAGATTGTATGGCTTTGTGCAAAATAAAAAAGAGATTGCATGACCCTGGAAAAATGAAATCATATTGTTTTGTCTTGTTTTAAGGATATTATCCATTACAGGCTAGTGAGGAAAAGAAGGAGAGGAAGAAAGGAAGTCCATGTGCCTTTAATAGGAGCAATGGGAAGAAAAGACAATGCTTTCATGAATGATGTAAACAAATGGATTCAAATGTTAACTAGAAAGATTTCTAGGTGAATTATATTTAATATAAGGAGATCTGATATACAATTTAATTTTGTGTATCTCCTGAGAAATAACTTACTTAGTTCATGACAGATTTGAAGTGACTCTTCAGTAGTTGGGATTCACCTGGGACCTTTTCTATGTGGCAATCTGTGGCAGGAAGTAGGGAGTCTTATATTGATTGAAGATGATTACAGGAGAGAAAAATAAGTGAAAGAGAATGGGGGATCAAAGTGAGGAATATTTATAACAATTGTGTGGGGAAAAAAAATTTGATTTAGGACCCTTGCTACCCAGAAGACTGCTAACCACTACCTAATAACTGAATGAATAAATTAATGAATGAATACTTTCAGAAAGTGTTATAAACGAATAATGGACCAATGTTACCTTAACATCATGCTGTTTCTATGTAAATAATTTACGAAATTTTTCTGTGATCAGATGGCTTCTTTCTGAACGGGACAGAATCTGAACATGTGTGTCTGAGGGTAAAGGCATTCTGAAGTAGAAGAAATCAAGTCAATCACAAAATTCAAGCATTTCAAAATTTTGTCGACACTGACATAAATGTAAACACTCATCAAAGAGAGAAAGCAACTATAGAAGAAGCTGATTTTCTCCCTAAATGCAAACATAATAAGCAATATTTCAAAGTAAAGTGGAGACTAACAATGGAACAGATTCCCTTTCTTCTCTCTAAGTTCACTCAACTGCATGACATAAGTATTTCCTTTTATGTCACACTGAGAATTTTACTTTTTATCCATGTTTGGTGTATTTCTGTCTCTGCTAAAAGACGTGGCCAGTGACTAAATTTCTAAAAGTATAAGTGTACATAATTTTGATGATGTGAATCTTGCTTTTCCTTATTAATGGCTGATAATTCAAAATAATAGTACAGCTCAAGTCTAAGCTGTTTTTCAAATACCCAGAGAAAATGGGTATAATTAACAAATGCTACTGTGCTAGTAAAATCATCTCATCTCTAATTTTTCAATAATGTACTTGGTTTGTAATATTTAGAAAACAATATTGACAGAGATATTTACTCAATGGTATTGTTAAATGACTTCTAGATGCCCAGCTCTTGGCATACACAAGATAAATCAGTTATCTATTGCATTTTCAAAGAGCTTAGAGTCCTTAGGAAGATAAATTATATACATAAATAAGCATATGATAAATAGGTACTAATGAATGTCACAATGTGAACAAAATGGAAGGAAATTCTATGGATGCTTAGAGAAAGTTAACTGGCTAGATTAATTAAATCTCCTTGGAGAAAAGTTTTCCTCTTGTAGAAATGAACATCACTTTCCTTTCAGAATTAACTGATCTACAAAAACTCAGCAACTGTCTTGTAGCTATTATTTTTAATAATAGAGCACCAAGAAAAAGTCTTCAACATCAGTATCATGTCAGTTAACTTTAAGAAGTTGCAGCTAAATGGAAAACAAACAAATCAAGATTATTCTAAATTATTGCACTAATTAGAAAAAGAACAGAGGCAGAGGTGCGTTGCATTTTATTTTTCATTCAAGAAATACCTAGTGGTATTTATTTTCAATTGAAGGGGCATGAAAAATAAAACTTCTCAGTGTATTAAATAAAAATATTCAGTTTATCTTAAAAAATATTCTTTTTTAAAATCATGCGATTCAATTCTCCAAATTCCCATTAATATACCTATATGTCTCTTTATAGATAATAAGTATAGAGATAGGTAAGCATATTGACTGATAGACAGAAATTCTGTTGGTTTCTCTGAAGAACTCTCTGACATAACATCTTTGTCCTTATCTTAATCACTTACTGCCATCTGTGAAAGGTTCTTCTGGAGATTAAATTTAGAAAAGTTTATTCTTCTAGAATTTTACCCATAATGAATTTGTTTTGCTTACATTAACCTCTCATTTTGAGACTTCAGAAAATGAATCAGTTCTGACTTTTGTTCATACTTTTTCATATGTTGACAGATGCATATTAGTTTATTGTGGAATGGATGGATGGGAGGATGGATAAATAGAGGAATAAATAAAATTCAACTGAATGTTAATCTTATTGCCTTACTTCTAGCTTCACAGTTTAGATTGAGTATATTCATTTAATAGGAAACTAATGTGAAGATCATTTGAGTACAACTGAATGGAGTACTAATCAGCCCTGTATTGAGTATAATCTGTTGTCTAGGCTGGAGTGCAGTGGTGTGCTCCCAGCTCACTGCAACGTCAACCTACCAGGCTTATGTGATCCTCTCAAGTCAGCCTCCCAAGTAGCTGGAACTACAACAAGTCTGCCACCAAGTCTGGTTAATTTCTCTCTCTCTCTCTCTTTTTTTTTTTGGAGAGACAGGGTTTCATCATGTTTCCCAGGCTGGTTTTGAACTTCTGGACTCAAGAGATGTGCCTGCCTCAGTGGAAGCATATGTAAATAATAACTGCTGATTAATAATAAATATGTATTTAGTTTTAATTTCACATATCTAAAACAATTTGCCTTAATATATATCTATAGAAATAGAAGACTGAACAAGTTACATTTCGTTTTTATTCATTTAGTATTGATATAAATGCTTGATGATTATAATTCACCTTCATATTTCTAATGATAATGCACAAATAAGTAAAAGATTGACCTCTAAAAGTGCTGAGATTTAGGGTGTGAGCTACTGCTATCGACATTTATTCTTTTTTAAAAACATCTTTTAGGGGCTCACACCTTTAATCCCAGCACTTTGGGAGGCCAAGGCAGGCAGATCACTTGAGGTCAGGAGTTCAAAACCAGCCTGGCCAGCAGGGTGAAATCCCATCTCTACTAAAGATACAAAAATTAAAAAGGGGTGATGGTGAGGACCTGTAATCCCAGCTACTCCGGAGGCTAACGAAGGAGAATTGCTTGAATCTGGGAGGCAAAGGCTGCAGTGAGCCAAGATCACACCAGTGAACTACAGCCTGGGCCACAGAGAAAGGCTGTTTCAGAAAACAAATGAATTAATTAATTAATAAGTAAAATAAAACAAAAACATCTTTTGAAATTTGATGTCCCTCATCCCCGTATTAACAAATGTTTAGAGACAAAACACTGTATTTTGTTTCATATGCTAAAATCTGAAGACAAGGAAACATTTTTAACTATTTAAGTAAATGTTACAAAGTTATTTTTTAATATGTAAACAGGATTGAAAGGAAAAATACTAATAACTCAGAAAAAAATGAATCTTTCTTTAAAGACACTTTAAACACATTTTCTCACATTTTTTTTTCTAGAAAACAGACATAAAAGTGTCATGCAAAAGAGAGCACCATATATTAAGGAATATATACAGACAGAAAATAAATCAACTCATGCCTTTAAGATTTCACATTTTAAAGAAGCAGCTTTATTTGACTTCTTAAATGCATTTTAAAGTTTATGTAATCAATTCTGCTGCACAAAATGAAAGCATGAATATATTTGAAGGACAGAGGAGATGCCACCATTTTACCCTAATCTCGGAGTGCTAATGATATCTTTTTAAGCTCTTCAAACACACAAAGTCTCAAGCAATTTGCTAAATTTGATGAGTAAAATTTAAAGGCAAATAAGAATAAGTAGGCCTAACATTTTGTCCCTATGTGCTATTTCAAACACTCAAAATCATTCATGGTGACTGTCAGAATATGTGAAAACCTGTCTCAGAAAGGAAAATAGTGAATAAATTAAGTGAAAATTTGCCATCAGTCACATTTTTCCTTAAAACATGATGTCAGTTTCTATAGCTACAGACATAATAACAGGAAAATCACCTCAAAAATTATTTAGTCAATATACACCTTTTATGTACCTAAAAAAACATATTCTCAAGTATATTGTTCCTGGATTGACTAATTCAGTGATTCTATCATGTCATCAGAAGCTTTTCTTTCTCCTTTGTCAGCCTTAATGTTTTATCTGTAGTCACTGAAATGGCAGCATTAAAAGCTGAAAAAATAAGGTGTGCTTATATTGTGCACATTGCCAAAAGAAATTATTTTTAGCCACCCCTCCAATCCCAAAATATTGTATTTACTTTTCTGCATTGAAAAGTATGCCTTGCACTCATAAGTGGGTGTTGAACAATAAGAACACATGGACACAGGGAAGTGAACATCACTCACTAGAACATGTTGGGGGTGGGGGGGTTGGGGAGGGATAACATAAGGAGAAATATCTAATGTAGATGACGGAGGATGAATGCAGCAAACCATCATGGTATGTGCATACTTATGTAACAGTCCTGCACCGTCTGCACATGTATCCCAGAACTTAAAGTTTAAAAAAAAAAAAAAAAAAGAGTTAAATCAAAAACAACCTCAATATACATGAACTTTGTAAATATCTGCTATAAATAAATAAATAAAACTAATCACAAAAAAAAGTGTGTCTCCCTGTACCATATTCCCATTTTTCAATTAATCACTGTCAAGAAAAGCAGATCATCAAAATTAGCTTAGACTATTTAACTTTCACCCCAAGTTGCTTGGACTCTTTGATAACTGCAAGCAAAGAAGAAAAGTACTCAATGGAGTAATGTCTAATGAGTAGACAAACAATGGCATCTGTCAATTAAATTGGTAAATAAGTATTGGTGTGAATAAATTTTTTTAATCATGTATATCTTCCTTGAACAGAATTTATAATGCATAGGTGCCTTTGGGAAAACAGTATTTTATGGAACCCTCAATTATTTCCCTTGAACTATTTTGCCAACACCTTTATTTGAGTATTTTCTAAACATACTTTATATTCATAAATTTAAAAACCCAAATTTTAGCACTTATTTTATGCCTAAATGTGTGTTAGTCAATATTACAGAGTCAAAGGAGAGATGAAATAGAACCAAGTTCAATAGGAAACCTTGATATACTTGAGAAAACCGATTAAAAACATAAAATTACCATAAACCAATAGGTCCTATATATGGAAATAACTTTAACAGGAGCTAGATAACCTTACCTGCTCTGCCTTCAACAGCAAGAAAATCATCTGATAAGAAAATGACTGGAAAAATTCTAGGTGTAGATACAACAATTAATAAGCACCCTCAAGATTAAGAACTGTTTCTTGCTGAGAAGCAGTAGGAGCAAAAACAAACAAATTACTTTTTTTTTTTGGAAGCTATAGTAAAGGATCTTGAGAAGAGAGGTATACACAGAATAGAAGGCTGTAATATACTAATTTTCAAATGATTGGAGGTAAAGCATTGGAATCTATGTCACAGTATCGTTAATAACAGAAAGAAAAATATTTACAGGCTGAAATTTTCCCTAAAAGCTTAAGTGTAATTTTTCTAAGTGCCCCTTTAAGAACAGAAGTCAAATATTTGATGAACTATTGAATTCAGAGATATTATGAAAATAGTTCTGATTTAAGTAGAAAGGTTGTCAATAAATGTACATACACATTTTATATGCTTCTACATATAAGTAATAAAAGCTAAAGCAAAGCAAAATTATATTGATCTTAACATTTCTGTAATGTTGTAGTCGAATCAATTTAAATATGCAAAGTGAAAGAGAGAATTCTGTTTTTAAATTAGAAAATATGACCATTTTACTTCTCTATAAGTAGATATAACTTAAGATGTTATTTTCCAAAAAGAAACTGAGTTTACATTGGATCCTCCATGTATTCCTATTATATTATTATATTTTAACCAACGACTCTTAATTAACTTGTCTGAGGCTTTGAACAGGCCTTTTTATTAGTATATTAGTTAGTCTTCGTAAGCATTATTCTGTTTTAATGAGCATCTTGTATTACGTGAATTAAGTAGCTTTTAAAATCAATTACATAGGCTGGGTGTGGTAGCTCACGCCTGTAATCCCCGTACTTTGGGAGGCCGAGGTAGGCAGATCATGAGGTCAGGAGATCGAGACCATCCTGGCTAACATGGTGAAACCCCATCTCTGCTAACAAAAAGTACAAAAAATTAGCTGGGCGTGGTGGCATGCACCTGTAGTCCCAGCTACTGGGGAGGCTGAGGTAGGAGAATCAGTTGAACCTGGGAAGCAGAGGCTGCAATGACCAGAGATCGTGCCACTGCACTCCAGCCTGAGACTCCGTCTCAAAATAAATAAATAAATAAATAAATTTATATATATATATATATATATATATATAGTACATATGTAGAATATTATGTACCAAGCACCTACTTCAAGAGAAATCAAGGTAATCACAAGAGATTGAAAAAAAGAAAGATTTTGTCTAGAGCCTGGAAAATGAAGGAAGATTTTAGAAAAATTGAGATTAAGAACATAGATAGAAGCCAGCCCATGAAAGAACCTTGTGGAGAGAAGGCTTTTGTTCTTTATCCTCAAAGATTTGGAAAACCTTTGGGGATTTTATATTAGGCCAAAACATATGATAATTTTATTCTTAACATAGTTTGGATTCAGTTTGAAAAATGAATTGTGGACAAATTTAGAACTAGTTAAGACAAGGGGTAATACAAGTCATTGGTCCAGGGATGATACTAACTTAGGTCAGAGTGACTGGTACAGTAATGAAGAAAGTATTAACCAATTAACAGTACTGGAGGAGGGAAATCCAAGAAGGCTGACTAGAAGCATCAGTATATGCCTCTTACGTGGAGAGGAACTGAAATAGCAAGTAGATAATCACACGTTGGATAGCTCCTCTAAGAGAGAGCACAGGGACTCAACAGAGAAGGGAAAGGAAGCACTGAAAGCAAAGGAGAAGGAAGCAGGCAGCCTGCTTTGCAGCTGGAAGAAGCTCCTGGAGGCCAGGAAAGGGTAAGTGAAGGACCCCAAGCAGTCTACATTCCTGCACAGACTTCCGCAATCCTAATCACAGGAAACTACCGTGACCCTCATGGGCCTCAAGACAAAGAGCTGCCTACAGATTGTGCAGAGGTGTTTGCTGTTCCAGAGGCGACACTCCTGCTGAGTCACCAGGCTTCCAAGCCCTGGGCAGCTGCGACACGTGAGGAAGTTGAGCCCCGAAAGGACTGTCAAGGAGAAAGTGTGGAGGCTGGGTACTTTCACACATCTCAAAAAGAAATCTCATTGCCAATGATACCAATGATGTTGCGGGACCCAGACACAGAGAAATTGTGAGCCCGCAGCTGCCTTCCCACACTTCCCCCAATGAGTCATGTACTATCCTTCCAGGTGGTGGGCCCACAGCTGGCACCAATCTGAAAATAGACCCCAAAGGACATTCTGCCCTGAAGTGATACTGTGGCTGCTGCTGCAGGAATGAAAGGCGAGGCCAGCAACTTCCACATGTTCTGAGGACAAATGCCACTGCCACTGCAGTGGGCTGCTGTGGGATGGCGGTGCCAGCAAACTACCAGCTCCACAGCTGCCCCAGTAAGCTACTCCCACTGAAAGCAGCCCTGACATCCCTGGTGGCAGACGCCTAGTGCAGCCACAACTGCCCCCACCTAAGCATTTTTCAGGAGGCCTGGGGACCACCCTGCCCCTATATGCACCATAACAAGGTCACCTGAGGACAAGCCTGCCAGCCAAGTCCCACTCCCCCAGTATTAGAGCATAGTATCCAGGGGCTTGAACATCATCCATCCCAGCCCACTTCTGTTGGCCCTAAGCCCTCCTCCCAGAGTCTGAAGTCAACAGAAACTAACCTGCTGATCCAACAGTTGGCGTCCCCTGGCATGAGCCACCTGTGCAGACTGACCTGCCCAGACCATTGCAGCCACCACTAGCACCAGCATGAACCACCTGGGTTCCAGTGGGTTTCCCCACAACTGCAAATGCCATCACCCACATCACACCGAGGCCAAGAGGCCTGAGAAACCTCTCATATTGCCCAGCTCACTGCTGCCACTACCAGAATCCAAGCAAGCCATCTGGAGACCTGGGAATTGGCTCACCTAGACCTGTTAACATGAAGCCAGAATACACTGTTCTGAGGCTCAAGGACAGGCATGCTCAGAACACTGCTGCCACCACTGGTGTCAAAGACTGGCCCACCTGGCATTCTATTCCCCAGCAAAACTTCACCACAGTCTCCACTAATAAATGCTCCCTGAGCCACCAAGGAAATAACAGATACTACCAATGCTGTTTACAGCCAAAGCTATCATGTAGAGACCACATTCCTGCCTGTACTCAAAGTGCCTTACTCAACCAACAACACATATACATTTTCAAAAAAAAAAAAATCCTTCTCTATGAAAGTAAATTAAAAAATTTGGAAGAAGTGACTATTATACCAGATGTGTAAATATCAATGTAAGGTCACAGGAAACATGAAAAACATCAAGGAAATATGACACCTCCTAAGGAAGACTGTAATTCTCCAACAATGGATTCAAACAAAAAACGTTCACAAAATCCTGAATAAAGAATTCAAAATAGTAAACCAGATAAGGATACAACAACAAACATAGAAAACTACAAGCCCATATCCCTGCTGAACATAGATGCAAAAATCCTCAACAAAATGCTAGCGAACTGAAGCCAACAGCACATCAAAAAGAGAATATGCAATGACAAAGTCAGAATTATACCAGGGCTGCAAGAATGGTTCACAATACACAAATCGATAAATGTGGTACCTAACATTAACAGAACAAAGGGCAAAAACCATATGATCACTTCAATAGATCCAGAAAAAAAACTGAAAACCATTCAACATCGCTTCATGATAAAAACTCTCAACAAAATAGAAATAGAAGAAACATACCTCAAAATAATAAAGACTGGAGATGACAAACACACAGCTATCATTACATTGAATGAGGAAAAGCTGAAAGCCTTTCTTTTAAGCTCTGAAGCAAGATAAAGTTGTTCACTCTTATCATTTCTATTCAATATAGTACTGGAAGTCCTAGTCAGATCAATCAGGCAATAGAAAGATATAAAAGTCATCCACATTGGAAAAGAGGAAGTTGAATTATTCCTCCTTGCTGGTGATATAATCTTAACTCTAGAGAAACCTAAAATCTCTACCACAAAACCCCTAGTTGTGATAAAGAAACTCAGTAAAGTTGCCGTGTACAAAATCAACATAAAAAAAAAATGAGTAGCATTTCTATACTCCAGTAATGAACTAGCTGGGAAAGAAATCAAGAAGACAATATCACTAACAAAAGCTATAAAAAATTAAAATAGCTAGGAATAAATTTAGCAAAGGAAATGAAAGATTTCTACAAGAAAAACTACAAAACATGAATGCAAAGATAATTGAAGTGAAAACAAACATGGAAAGTCATTTTATGCTCATGAATTGAAAAAAATTAGTATCTTTAAAATGATCATGCTGTTCAAAGCAATCTACAGATTCCATACAATCCCTATCAAATTATCAACGTCATTTTTCATGTAATTAAAAAAATCCTAAAATTTATATAAAACTACCAAAGATGCCAAATAGCCAATGCAATCCTGCGCAAAAAAGTACAAAGATATAGGCAACAAACTACCTGACAAAATAAATTATAAAGGTATAATAATCGAAACAACTTCATATTGGTATAAAAACAGATATATAGACTAATGAAACAGAATAAAGAGTCCAGAAATAGATCCAAGTATTTACAGCCAACTGATTTTTGATAAATATGGCAAGAACAACTCTGAGGACAAGACATCTCTTCAATAAGTGATATTGGGAATTAGTCATATGCAGAAGAATGAAAATGGACTCCTATCTCTCTTTATATATAAAATTCAACTCAATATATATTGAAGACTCAAACATAAGACCTGAAACTATAAAATTATTAGAAAAATAACTATAAGAAAATACACTTCAAGACATCCGTCTAAGAAAAGATTTTATGGCAAAGACCTCAAAAGCACAGACAACTAACTGTAACAAAAATCGTCCGTGGAACTATATGAAACCAAAAAACTTCTGCACAGCAAAGGAGACAAAGAAAATGAAGAAACAACTTGTTAAAAGGGAGAAAATATTTGCAAAGTATTCATCTGACAAAAGACAAATATCCAGAATATATGAAGAACTCAAACAATTCAGCAATTAAAAAAACCACAAATCATTCAAACATGGGCAAAGAGCATGAATAGACATTCCTTAAAAGAAGACATAAAAATGGCTGAGAAGTATTTGAAAAAAGGTTCAACATCATTAATAATTAGAGAAATGCAACTCAAAACCAAAATGAGGTATCATATTACCCCAGTAAGAATAGTAATTATTTAAAAGACAATCTAGGAGCGGTGGCTCATGCCTATAATCCCAGTACTTTGGGAAGCCGAGGAGGGTGGATCACAAGGTCAGGAATTCAAGACTCAGCTGGCCAAGATGGTGAAACCCCATTTCTACTAAAAACTACAAAAAATTTAGCTGGACGCAGTGGCAGGCGCCTGTAATCCTAGCTACTTGGAAGGCTGAGGCAGGAGAATTGCTTGAACCCAGGAGGCGGAGGTTGCAGTGAGCTGAGATTGCACCACTGCACTCCAGCCTGGGTGACAGAGTGAGACCCTATGTCAAAAAAAAAAAAAAAAACCCACAAAAAATAAACAAACAAAAAACAATAAAAAATAGCAGATGCTAATGAGACTGGGGAGAAAAGGGAACTCATACACTGTTAGTGGGAATGTAAATTAATACAGCCACTATGTAGAACAGTATGGAGATTTCTCAAAAAACTAAAGATAGAACTAGTGTATGATCCAGCAATTCTACTACTGGGATTTTATCCAAGGGAAAAGGAATCTGTATACCAAGGGAACACCTGCACTTGCCTGTTTATTGTGGCATTATTCACCATAGCAAAAATACAGAATCCACCTAAGTGGATGAATGGATAAAGAAAATGTGGTGTATACACACAATGGAATACTATTCTGCCATAAAATCAAATGAAGTCATGTCATTTGCAGCAGCACAGAGGGAACCAGAGGTCATTATGTTAAGTGAGAAAAGCCAGGCTTAGAAAGACAGAGAGCACATGTTCTCACTCATATGTGGGAGTCACAAACAATCTCATTGAGAAAGAAAATAGAAAGATAGATGCAAGACATTTTGAAGGGCTTCTGTCTAGGAGAGAGGATAAAGAGAGATTGATTATCGGGCACAAATATACAGTTAAATTTTAAAAAGCCCCAATATTCCATAGCAGAATAGGGTAACTATAGTTGACAACAATGTAATGTATATTTCAAAGTATCTAGAAGAGAGGGCTTGAAATGTTCCTAACACATAAAAATGACACATTCTCATTGTGATGGATACCCTACATACCTTGACTTGATTATTACACATACTATTTTAATTGTTTTGAGAGGGTCTCACTCTGTCATCCAGGCTGGAGTGCAGTGGCTAATGCCTCAGCCTCCTGGGCTCAAGCAGTCCTCTCACCTCAGCCTTATGAGTAGCTGGAACTACAGGCATGTGCCACCAAGGTTGACTAATCTTAATTTCTAGAGATGAGGTCTTATTATATTGCCCAGGCTGGTCTCAGACTCCTGGGCTCAAGTGATCCTTCCACCTCAGTCTCCCAAAGAAGCTGGCATTACAGATATAAGCCACTATGCCTGGGTACATTCTATTTTTTATTTATTTTACTTTAGGTGCATAGTATATCTGGCATTTCTCCCCATGTTATCCCTCCCCAATCTCCCTACACCCCACTGTCCCTCCCATAGTCCATCCCAACTGCCCTCAGTGTGTGATGCTCCTCTCCCTGAGTCCATGTGTTCTCATTGTTCAACACCCACCTACGAGTGAGTACATGCAGTGTTTGGCTTTCTGTTTCTGTGTCAGTTTGCTGAGAATGATGGCTTCCATATTCATCCAAGTCCCTACAAAAGACACGAACTCATCATTTTTTATGGCTGTGTAGTATTCCATTGTGTATATGTACTACATTTCCTTTGTAAGGAATACATGTACTCCATAGGTATGTAAAATATTTTCTATTAATAATAAGTAAATGAATAAGTAAATAAATATAAATGGTTCTGTTTAGCAGGTAAACAGAAATTCAAATTGGATTTGGCAGAATTCTTAGAGACAGGGTATTAATTTATAAATTACCACCAGAGGCATCATGGGACCTTACTGAAGGCAACAAGCAGATTTCAAAATACAACTTCCTAAATTTTTTCTACTAGCTCCCTCAGTGCTGAATCATAGGTAGGTATATGGTGTGCTCCCAGAGTGAATATGTGGGTTTTCATTTTGGTTCATACAGCAACTCAATAATATCAATGAAAGATTCTTCAGATTCTTTTAATCCTACAGTTCTTCCATCCACAGTTGTGTATGTGAAATAAACTGGCTTCCCTTGTGTAGAAAAACTTACATATTTATTGGTTCAAGAAAACAGAATGGCCACTGATAGAGCAACAGAGTTTATAAAAAGTTTGGTAGAGTCAGTAACTCAACAAGTTCACCAATGACACAGGTTCTCTATACCCTGTCATGAACAGTGCCAGTTTTCCTCTAAAGTGAGCCTTCCTGGTGGAATAGGATGGCTTCCAGCACAGTGAGGGCCAAGTGTGTTCTCATTTGCATCCAGCTTGAGAGAGAGCGTGGCGACAACCATAAACAAGTTGTCATGAGTCTGACTCTTATTGAACCCGTTGAACTAAATGTTTCAAAACTACAAAGCAGAGATCTGCAAACCCCTCTCCCTGACTTTCCTTCCTGGGCATCTGGATTCTAATACTTTATTCCTTTAAACACCTCACTTTCTATGCCAGATTTCCAATATGATTCTGTCAGTTTTTACTAACACTTACTAAAGGAATGTTTTATTTCTCATTTGACAAAGAACATATGTCTCATGTCTTTTTAAAGCTGGAGAGAGGAGGGCTGAATGGTACCCTAAACTCCTGACACTAAGAGCTCATTGATGCGTCCTTTAATTCAGTAGGCAAGGTAATGACAAAGGTGATTTAATGTGTTTGGAAATTTAGACTTTGCTACATTGCTAATATACTAAAATGTAACAGAAATTTTGTGAAAGTTAATTTATAAAGCAGATATCATTCCACTCACTAATGGAGAAATATTGTTTTCAAGATATAACATTTTTTAAGGTTAGGATAACTGATTTAGATGAATAACGTGATTTTTGCATTTTACTACTTATAGTACAATAATATTATTTATTTTACATTTTAATATTTTTAGTCTCTGGTCTTGAACCCAAATATACCAGAATGGACTTAGAATAGGTACAGGTTAATCCACTGTGTACAAATACAGAATCAGTTGCTTTTCCAGAAGTTATTGAAATTCAAGACAGAATGTGTTAATGTATTAGAATGCAATAAACTGAAGGACTTTTTCCTCATTCTTAAAACTCATATTTTTCTTCTGATAAATATAGATCACATATATTACTATAGCCTGCCAAAAACTATTTCACTGTAAATATTTATGCTGCATTTTTTGGTTTGGTTAATGATGAATGGCTTGAAATGCTACCATTAACTGAAGAAGTCGTATCATAACTCAAGCATAGTGGACGTATGTAACAAAAGTAGTTGTGATACGTAAAATAGTATAGTTTATAGAGTTGATGAAATAGAAACTTTTGGTTCAGATGAATATAAAAAAGCATGAATTAGGGTTTAAATCTCCAAAAATGACCACTAATAAAACCTCTAAAAACCAAGAGAATGCCATTTCACCAATGTTTATACTTGAACATTTCTTGTATGCATTTTGCTATTTAATTCTACTGAGTTGTGTCTCTTTATATGAGCCAATAATCTGCCTTAATTTAAAAATGAAATCAATAGAAACACAATTGTGAAGGCTGTGTTATGCTTTTTGAGAACTATACCACACTTGATACAAAATTACATGTATTGAGTTTCTACTTCAACCTAAGAAAATTGTCTTTAGGAATTGCATTTATTTTTCTAGGTCATAAAGTATAATGCTTCATATATGCCTATGCCTTGATGAATAATTTCTGCTTAAAGTAATTTGCAAAGCTAGTGAAATACAGTATAATGAATGTTATGTTACATCCAATAGATTAATCTATTGTTTTGTAGGTTTGCCTGTTTTTAATATTATACTGAACTAAAATAACTACTTAACATTATAAAAGAAAATGTCATATAGTGTCTGCGAGGCACAAATAGTTGTCCAGATACTAGCAAAAATAATTGTCCAGATAATAGCAAAAATAAGTCATGGATGGTTACAGAATTGTAATAAAAAAAACTTAATACAGTTCCGAGAACATATAAAAACAACTTTTTCTTCATTTTAATAAACAAAATTGCCAAGATGTGGCAAAATATGAATGGTGGAAAGACATCATATTCTAGAATGAATTGTTTTGTGGTAAAATTAAAGTTTAGTGACTCTGTTTTGGGAAGAAAGGAAGATATGATATGGTCAGTAGATGGGGAACTAGCACACTTGCTATTTATTTTTATTAATACCTAGAAAAACAAATAATAGTGTCCAAAATATCCACATCCCAAGTTATTTAAGTTGCTCTGGATAACCCAAGTTATGTACCAAGTTCTGTATTGGACACAAAATAAACAGGGTGTTCACATGATTAAATGACTCATTAACTTATCATATAAAATAATGATATATGTGAAATAAGAGAAAGAATACTGAAGCCAATGTTAACCAACCTGTGCTTAAAGTGCTGGGTCTTCGATTTATCTCTTGTGAAATTCTAATTCTTCTGATCCTAATTTATTTCTTTAACAATGAATTAGGACAAACAACACCTTCCCAGAGATTACTGTGAGAAGTAATGATCTACTGGCCAAATATGTTTGAAATGTATAGTAAATTGTGAAGCTTCACCCGAACTTTTAAATTATTTATTTGGAATTGATTCTCCTTCTGTTGCTTGGGTCAGAGTGCAAGGGTTTCATCAGTTCACTGCAGCCTCAAACTCCTGAGCTCAAGAGATCCTTCTGCCTCAGCTTCCCAAGTAGTTAGGATTATAGCATGAACCATCATGCCTAGTTCACTCAAACATTAAATATGTGAACTTCACTCTAATTTTAATGCTAAGGCAATACTGGAAAGTAGTTTAGGTATATTCTGAACAAAGGAAAAGAAAGGAGGGTACACTCATAGAGGGTCTGAAGTATAAGAAGACTTTCAAGTAATAGACTTCGAAAGTGGCAATATCATTACTCCTTAAGCAACATTAAAAAAATTAATCAACCTACACTGGGGATTTTTCAGTATATTACATACTAATTAATTCTTCTGAAAGCCTTAACATAGGCAAATTTCTTTGCCCCTTTTAAATTATTTATTCTCAAAGGTTCTTTTATTATAACTTTGAGAGAAATTCCCAAAAGAATGGAGTCAACACAAAATGCCTTTTCTAAAGTATGTGTAATACAATTTTATCTAATATAGAATTAGATACTATTTTCAACATTTGTCAGTATTTTATGCTTATATTTTATGTAATATGATATAAAATAAATGCAAAAAATATAAACTATCATTTACTTTCATAATATAATTAATTATTTTGAGTAGGCATATATGTTAAAAACTACATGCATTTTTTTAAAAATGAATAACATTACAATTACTGTCTAATGTGTCTATTTTTACAGTATATGAATAATGATGTAGTTGCATAGTGTTAAATTAGTCATCTCTTACCATTTTAGCAATTCATGTAATTACTCTGTGATTTTGAAAATGTTTTAATAAGAATACACAAATAACATAAAACTCATTTTTATGTAAACAGAGTAATTAATACAGAAATCTCAAACTCTCTTAACTGTCAAGATCGATATGCTTATAACTTATAAAAATCTTGGTTACTGCCTTGAGCAACTTAGAAAACATTAGGTAATTGGCTTTCAGAACAATAAATATATTTATACAACATGTAAATGAGATTCAAGAAATATTATACTGTATAAGAAGTGCTGGAGGATATGATACTGAGTTGCCTCGTTTTTATCTCTGTGATAATAAAAAAAAAACAAATTATGTAAATGTTTGAATGGGAAAAAAAGTCAATTAATCTTAGTATAAGAGAATAAAAATTCATGTAGTTGATCACAATTGCAATCTATTCTATTCTTCTCTTGAGGGAACCTGTCATTTTTATACATGCTCATCAAAGTTTAATTGGAATAAAAGTGTACTTATTGACTCTCCTCCCTCAGAATATTTGAAAATATTATGCACATCTCCAAGCACAAAGCTGTGGTCAATTAAAAATTATGCCTTTGATCTGTAAACATTTCACTTTCAAAATCTCAAAATTGCCAATATTACTATATATAGAAGATCTTTTTAAAATCATGTAAATAGTGGTTGTTAATGAAACAAATATAAGTACATGTTTCATTTTATTCTATTTTCAATCTTTGGGTCAGTCATTTAATGGCCTTTTCCAATATGAAAATTTATGTTTTTCTGGAACATTTTAATAATTTATGTTTCTTTAATGCTTTATTCCCATACAATTTCTCCATTTTCCATTATTGGATCTCTTATTATTCAGATGGTGTGTGTCTTGAATAATTGTCCATTATTTTCTTTCTAAGTTTGGTCAAAATCTTAACAAAAACTCTCTTCCTATGGAGACTATATAATACTCCGTATCATAGCTCTTAGTTTTGGATATGTAATGAATTTGGGGAAATTAATTTTCAGTGTGTAAGTTTTTCTTTATTCTCTTGCTTTTATTTTGAAAACCTATCCTCAAATATACCAGTTTTTCTCTACTAATAGACACCAAAAGAACTTATGGGAAAAAATAAAACTGCCATCTTCAGTCTAGATTAGGGAGGGGGGAGTCAAGAGGAATATTGGGAAATTTAATGGAAATACATATATATATATATAATATGTGTATATATGTGTGTGTATATATATAAAAATATATATATGTGTGTCTACATATATGTGTGTGTGTGTGTGTGTGTGTGTGTATATATATATGTGTGTGTGTGTGTGTGTGTGTGTGTCTATATATATATGTGTATATATATATATACATATATACACCAGAGGCAGCCAATGGTATCAGTCCCTGACTGGTTACTGGGCCCTGTAGAGATGCACCATGAGTGTTGCATCATGAGGTTTCCTAGCTTTCTTCCTGCCATTTTCAGACTTAGATTTCTCAGGGCCAACGGGCATGTAATATTTGGTGTATCTGCTTTTCATCTTCAAGACTTTATTAATGATGTCTCCTCTACCAATTATTTACTAGCTGGTGGATACCATTAATAGAACATTTTATTGGTTTCTTAGGAGGCTGTGAGGGCTAGTATGTGCAGATACAACCTGCCATCTTTAACCAGAAGCATCTCTTTATTTGTAAATGTAGTTAAATCAGAATTTACATTAATTATATATATATTTAATGTATATACATTTATATATGTAATGCATAAACAAATACAATTATATATATATAATTAATGTAAATTCTGTTTATATATACATATATAATATATAGATATATCTATATATTATATAATATTATATAACATATATCTGTATATTATATATATAATTGTATTTGGGCTCTGGGGTACATGTGCACATCCTGCATCCTGCAGGATTGTTGCATAGGTACATACATGCCATGGTGGTTTGCTGTCTTCATCCCCCATCCTCCCTGCCCGCCCCCTGCTGTCCCTCCCCTCCCTTCCCCTCCACCCCTCCACCTAGACCTGTGAATGTTGTTCCCTTCCCTCTGCCCAAGTGTTCTCATTGCTCATCACCCACCTATTAGTGAAAACATGCAGTGTTTGGTTTACTGTTCTTGTGTAAGTTTGCTGAGAATGATGGTTTCTAGGTTCTTCCATGTCTCTACAGGGGACACTAATTTTATATTTTTAAAAAGAAAAGCATTACTTCTAAGTGTTGAAGTGTTGAGACTAAATCAACCTTGGGCTGAATTTCAAATTAATTTTTTTTTTTTTGAGACAGAGTTTTGCTCTTGTCACCCAGGATGTAGCACAATGGCACAATCTCAGCTCACTGCAACCTCCACCTTCTGGTTCAAGCGATTGTCTTGCCTCAGTCTCCCAAGCAGCTGGGATTTGAGGAGCACACCACTACGCCCAGCAAATTTTTGTGTTTCTACTAGAGAAGGGGTTTCACCATGTTGGCCAGGCTGGTCTGGACCTCCTGACCTCAGGAGATCTACCCTCCTCGGCCTCCCAATGTGCTGGGATTACAGGTGTGAGCCTCCGTGCCTGGCCTCATACTAAAATTTCATAATTAAATCAATCTAATAGCAAAGAGTGTGTTGGCACTACTGAGAGGAAAATGAATAAGAGAGTTCCTGTTCTCAGAGGACTAGCATTATAATTGAGGAGATTTAATAACTACCATAAAATGACTAGGCTATTAGGAAGAATTAGGGAAATATCATTAGAAATTAACACATGCAAGTCCAATGGGTTACATACAATAAGATAGACACGCAAAAATCCAAAATGACTTAGAGAAGTGTCAATCAAGATGAATTTTGGGAATATTAGTTTATTTATTGTGGTTAATAAACATGGGGAAGATCCTGCTTGCAGATATCATTTTTGAGAGCAGCTAAGCAAAGGCATTGGCAAGACAGCATGTGTGGGTTTGAGGTTACTGAATAGGTTCCTTTGAAGGATAGAATGCACTTGGAGAAAAGGAAAATGGGTGCTGGTAGAAATTCTCATTCTGAGATTTCCTTTCTCACTGGGCATTGCTGGTCTCATAAATTTGGTTAGACAATTAAACCTTCTAGGCCAAATAATCTCCCAATTCATGTACATATTTCTCTAACTGATATAAATTAACCAAACAAAACATAAAATTCCAGTAGTTTCTTTAGGGAACTTTTCACATGGACATGATTCTTCATCTAAGATACTATTATAACCATACCAGAAATCATTCACATTTGGACATGTCACACTATTTCCCCCTTTCCTCCCTTCCTTTTCTGGGAGCACTGTTTAATGTATACAGTCTCCCCTCTTTTGGTAACTTATTTTAGGGATGAATAACCAATGGTATATTAATCATATAAGTAGATGGAATTGTCATGGACTCTGAGTTATTGTTATACTACATGTAATATCTCTGTTGTGGGTGTTAAATTGGTTTTCTAGATTTAAGTTTTCTTTCAAACTTGGAAGATAAAGAAAATTGGAGTTTTATGGTAATTATTTCATATCTTTCTGCAGATAGCTATTTTTCAGTTCTTTGATTGTTTTTCTTGTTTTTCTCTTCTTAGGAAACCTTGCTCTGTTACTATATGCACACAGTAGTGTGCCTATCTAGTTTAGATAAATCTTAAAAAATGTTCAAAGAAAAGAAAATGCCTTTTTTATCTATTACCAGACTGTAATTCAGAAAAAAAAATGTTTTACGATTAATTGGCAATGGCCTATATTCCTCAATAACAACAGTTAGACTCTTAGAGATCTTTGCACTAATTCATAAGTTTTTGAAGCATTCGATGTATGAGTATAGTCTTTATGTATGTTAAAATGAGTTCATGGAATAGTCCTGATTAATGTGCAACTTTTTGAACAAATTAAGGTGACTAAATTTTAACTTAAAAACAACTTTCTTATTTCTTAGCACAATGAAAATGATAATGCAGTCTGTCAGTTAATAAAAGCATTGGGTTCAATTTCTAATAATTTTAATATTTTAAATTCCCTACATGTGTTCTATTTGTGTTGTCATTATTTCTACATATTATTTAGAATTTGTTACAAAATAAAAAATACATTAAACTAAATAAAATTTTAATCATGAATTACTTTTATTAATGGATGTCTTTTAGTGGAGTGAAATCTTATGAATCCTTACAATGCTGTAAATCATAAAGATTAAATATATTGGGTTAACTAGTTATCTTAACATCTTCAGTCAAATTTAATACCTTCAACTTATATTAAATTGTGATTATTTAGATACTTGCCTCATTTTCCAGTTAGAAAAATATATAGATATTGGCTACCAAATATGATTTTGAATGCCCTTCTTTTTTATTTCTATATACAGATTGGTTAAATCTTAATATACTGTGCAGATATAGACCTTTTTAAATAATTATGCATACTATTTTCTTTATTTTACCACTGTTGACCAAGATGGATTCAATGTTCCCCTAAGCTTGAGTAATAAGATAGGCTGCTTTCTGACTCGAGATCCCTGACCTCCCTTTTCTTAAAGCATGTTCCTTCCAGAAAACTTCCAATTGTATAACCTTTCTCTGCCCTTTTGAGATGTAAATATTTTCTCAATCTCAACATTGGACAATCCATACATGTTTTTCTTAAGGATGAGGGTCATCCCTTTGAAATGTAATCATTAAGAGAAATAAGGCGCTTATGTTTCTGCCTCTGTAAAAGAGCAGGAGCCTAACATCCATAGCACCAGTTACAAACCCAGATGGCCTGCATTAGTCTATTATTACACTGCTGTAAAGAACTGCCTGAGACTGGATACTTTACAAATAAAAGAGGTTTAATTGGCTTATAATTCCACAGGCTGTACAGGAAGCATGGCTGAGAGGCCTCGGAAATTTCAATCATGGTGGAAGGGGAAGCAGGCATGTCTTACATGGCCAGAGAAGGAGAAAGAGAGAAAGGGTAGAATGGCTACACACTTCTAAACAACCAGATCTTGTGAGAACTCACTATCACAAGAACAGCAGGGGAGAAATTCACTCCCATGATCCAATCATCTCCCACTAGGCATCTCTTCCAACACTGGGGATTACAATTCCACACGAGATTTGGTCAGAGACACAAATCCAAGCCATAACATTGCCTAATAATACTAACCAAATTCTCCCCTAACATCCTTCAGCCCTTTTCTACTAAGCCATCGTGGTGCTTAAGAACTCTCTCACATTTTGTTTTAGTGCTTTTGATTCCAATCAAGCTCCTCATTTCAATAATCTTGAATAAAGTCTTTCTTGCCTCTTTAACTACATCTAGAACAATTTTACACTGACATTTTTTTAAAGTGATATAAAACATGTACCCATGAAAGAAAACCTATTATTCTTATTTTCCTGCTATCTAGAGTTATTTTATTATCAGGGAAAAACCATTATTTAAATGTGCTAATTCATATATATTTTACAGAGTAATTGAAATATGCATAAAAGATGAATATTTTGTCTGTTCATTAAGATGAAAAACCAGTAATATAATGCATTTATAGTCTTGCTTAATATGATGATAGGTTGTTTTAAGCCTAAAAATAAAAGTCTTAACTGAATATTAAGGTTAATTTAAAAGTTTATTAATAAATAAAATGTAAAAAGCAAATTTGAGGGCATACTATAATTTTTTTTAAATTTGAGAAATGTGATGTACTTAAATGTATATTACACACATATTATTTCATAAGAAATAGTAAATGATCTTAAATTGTGTTGACAAACTTGAGTCAATATAAATAGAATCCTTTGTAAAGTAATATGATTAAGTCTTGACTACAAATTATGACTTGGATACATAATGGAAATTAAAATGGAAATTTTAGCTTCTTTGCTATAAACTGATGAAATTACCCTGTGCATAGAAAATAGAGGATCCTTTTATTACCAAAATGTTTATAAACTTTTCTAACTTTTAATATACTACTAAGTTATTTTGAGCAAAAATGCCTTTGAAAAGTTACATTTCTAAAAATTGTAATGTGTTATCAATTTTTAAAAAAAATATGGTCTCTAACCATGTCTTGCATTTAGTTGTTACAGCTTGCTGCCTCTAAAACCCGTTCATGATTTTGTGTTACTAAAATTTACTCCTGGAGTCTTTTAGATCTAACCTATCCCTATCTACCTTCATTAGAGTAGCTTCTCCAGAAAACAGGTCACTGAGGCTCCCTAATGACTTTGTAGCACAAAAGCCTATTGGCCGCTATCTACATATAAGATACGTAGAATATAGAATATGTAAGATAGAAGTCACTTATCTTAGCAAAGTGATACTTGCCTCAGGATAGAACATAATCAAGAGTTTATTTTGGCCCACAGTTCTCAGGAGGGAGAAAGAGGGATTGGGGTAGGAGAGATTGAGAGCTTTCTAGATATTTTAATTTTTAAAAGAACAAAAGCATTTTCTGTTTGAGTTCACATACTTGAACCATCAAAGGGAAATTTTGAAATGCCTATATCTGCTCCATAATAGGCATGAAAATAAGCAGACTGTATCCTGCTATAGTTCAGAGAATATATCAACTACAGATTGTCACTAAGACTGTCAGGCTCATGGTAAGACAACTTTATGAAATTAGACAAGAAGTATTTCAAATAGGGCTATTGTACTGTCCACTGGAGGTAGAGTATATGATGCCAAGAAGACTATTGTATTTACATTCTATAGACTTGTTACATTAAATATTACTAAACATCTTAGAAAAAAAAATCATGAAACTAAGCAATTTGTTTAATACTTCCAAATCTTCTTTTGTGAGTTCTTTGGATTGGTGGATGGGATATGAGATACATTCTTAAAGTCTCTTGGCTTCTGCCTTACAAATGAATGATACTATAGTATTAAAATAGACAGAATAAAAAAGTTCTTTCATGGATAAAGCAATTATAGGTAATGGAGGTGGAAAATTAAATTCTGTTAATGTATAATAATGTATTACAGAAAAAAAAAAGTATGTTGCTTTAAGAAGGGACAAATAGTGATCATATAAAAATTTATGTGAGGATAAAAATAATAAATAGCCAATAACTTAACACAATTGACTGAGATTATAAAGATTAAAATATATTTCATATTAAGACCTAACAAGGACATGAACTAAGATCACAAAATTCAAGACACGAATAAAAGACATTTTAATGTCTTCATTCATTATTTTTATAATAGTCCTTTTTTAATAGATCCCAATTTGAAACATCACAACAAAATACAATTTTATGTCATATTAAGTGCAGTAGTCTTATTTACAAAATACACTTAATTCTAAAAATTCTTAAAATTACAGCATTTTAATTCTATACTGTATATCATCACATAAATGTGAAATGTTTTTGGAAAGGAATCTAAATGTTAACTTAAATGTTTTAAATATAAGTCTTCTGATAACTCTTAAATGCAATTTGGTCAATATTTTGGATTATGGAAGGAATGTTGAATTGCTATGAAAATCTACAGCTGAAAGTCTTATATTTAGTTTTTGTAATGCTTCCAAGAAAAGGAAACAATGCAAGCAAGATGCCACAGCTGGAGTTTGAACAAATGTCCATCCTCTACAATTTTTCAAAGCATTTTAAACATCCTTTCTTATGGTTCTTGACAGCTGAGGGCAAACAAGGTTCTTTGTCAATTTATGACTAAGCCAATACTATAAAGATCCTCTGAGATTCCTGTAAGCTCTAACTAATGTCCATTTCCTTTATGCTACATTTGGGCATTCAAGAGTGATGTCTTCCTAGGTGGCTATCAGTCTCCCAGGCTTATTTACCTGAATACATAAAATGAAAAGTGATGAGCTTTTGGGGTGGACTTAATATTTGGCACATTAAAAGTGAATTTATTATAGATTAATATGACCTTAACAATACCACCTTTTCTTTGTTTAATTTTACTTTTCGAGTAAGGATAAAAAGACCTTATGGGATAAGGACAAGCTAACTTAAATAGATTATGGATTGTCAAGTTTCATATGTGTGTGTATTATATATATATATATACATATAGTCCTTAGGAGGTTGAAAGCCATATCTGATACAGATTCTAGAACATACTAAAGATCTAACTTTGGCTTGAAGAATAAGAAGTTTTTATTATTTTACTTAGGTTAAAAAATACAATATTTCTTTTATACATAAAAGTGAGTCTTGCTTAAAATATCAAGGCAAGAATATGAATGTACTCTGATGAGCAAATAAAATTTAGGTGAGGAGAATACAGTCTTAAATTTTATTTCTTAATTAAAAGGTGGCTTGCTTTAAAAAAATACATAAAGTCATGTTTTATAAGCCATATTTGATAAAAATGTAGTCAGAATATACACCCACACACCCACACAATTAGATATTGGTATAGATTCACAGATATTCTAGTACTTTTGAAGACATACATCATCTAGGTCTTTTCTACATATACCTGAAAAGATGCTTGCCTAGAAGCCACTGAAACCTACCAAAAACTTTTACTCCTAGAGGATGCATATATTATGAGAATAGGCTCAGGATTAATTGGCCAAGAACCTTGACCTTAACACTTTTGAACTTGCAATAATGGACTTAACCAAATTAAAGCCTGGGTGACATGATACTTTTGGTTTAAATAAAAAGCAACTATAAAACCATGTCTACAATATTAGTGTAAGCTACTAATAATGATTGTAATTTTTGTTTGAAAATATCTCTTCAGCTTCTTTCATATAAGTTTTAAAGGTTTGAAGTAAAATTAGGTTGTATCTCTACATATAATTCTTAATACATTTTTATTATAATCATCTCACTTCTAAAGGAAGTCTTTGTACATGTAATATTACTTTTCAATTTCCAACAGCCCTGAATAGATGGATGGATGGATGGATAGATAGATAGAGAAAATATACATTTTTAAATTGGTTTAACAAAAATGGCATCTCTAGGTTTAAGGAAGCAGCTGCTTTGGCAGTTGCTGTATTAATAGTGGGAAAAACAAAATTGTAGTCAAGAACACAAAAGCAAACCTAACTTGCATGAAAATCATCACGAGACTCTAAATCAGTGCAACGCAGCACTTTATAATTCATAATCTTACAAATAAGTATGTCCAATGCCTGTAGGAATATAAAAATAACATCTTTAATAGCTTGACCTTAAAATCCTCTCTCAAATGTTAATGTGAAAAAAAAAATCTCTCTAGATACTGAAGAGACAGACTGGCATTAGACCTGGTTTGGTTGGGATGATGTGACATTCTGTAGAGTGAACTATAGAGGGTTGCGGTGCTAGGATTAGAGTTGTGTCCTTCTAAGGTAGCACTAGAAACAGAGTGATGTGATTCAGAAGAGGGCATTGCTCTATGCCCTCTGTGAGCACCATGTCTTTCTGTGTGACAGTTATGTACTACAGAGTTTTGCAGATGAGAAGGCCTGGTGTTGTCAGGGAGGTTTTCCAAATCAGGTGACATTCCACATGAGATCTTAATGAATAAACAACAAACTCTGGGAAAGTCATTCCAAAGAGTGAAAAATGATTGTTCAAAACTCAAAGGCAAGATAAAATAGAAAAGAAATTAAGTAACTCCAAGTATTTTATTATTATCTGTTAGTAATGCATTCATTCAACAAATATGTATTAAATGCTAGCGATTTGAGTTCAGAGACCTCTTTTTTAAAAAATCAAAATTTAGGTTTACTAGCTTTTTTGAACAGTGTGAGGCCATGTGCAACTAACTTCTCTGACCATTACTTTTCCTTTTGCCCTAAATAAATCAGAGGAGAATCTCTCTTTTTTACATATTCATTTTTCCCAATAGGTTAAGTATTTCATGAGTATATGCTAAAATAGTAAATATACTACATAAAAGACATTATCAACGGCATTAGTGCCCCACCTAGACAATCTATTTTTTTTTATGGCTGATAAAATTTTTTAAAATGTCCTGAGGTTTTCCTGTGTGGGTCAGAGCTCTGAATAAGCACTCATTTAAAGATTCATTTACCTTGTCAATATCATGGTCAATATAAATCAATCAAATAAAATCAACAATATCAGGAAACCTAAGAAAGTAGAAGTGTCCATATTTTACAGACTTTAAAACTGAAAACAAAATTACTTTTTAAGAATAATCAAGCTCATTTTAAAAAATAAAAATAATAGTGTGGCCACTAAAACTTAAAGAAGTTAAATCAGGGAACATGAGATTTCAGCAAGAGGCAGCAATGAAAGGAACCAAAGAGGTAACGGATGTAAAAGCTTGGGAAGAGTGTCAGGTGAGAAAACTTGTTCTTCACTTCTCCTGTTTTCATATAGAGAGACAATTATTCCACTAACACTTCAGGTCTCCTATCCTAACCCTTTCTTTTGTATGACCCAGGAATGTAAGGGAGACTTCCTAAATAATGATTTAGGGAGAAACCTGGACAGAAATAACTAGGCCTCCTTTGACTTCTCCTTTCTCTCTCTCTTGTTTTTTTCTTTTTTTTTCTTCATTTTTTGAGATGGAGTCTTCCTCTGTCTCCCAGGCTAGAGTGGTGCGTTCCCCACTCACTGTAACCTCGGTACCCCGGGTTCAAGCTATTCTCATGTCTTAGTCTCCTGAGTAGCTGAGATTCCAGGCACCTGCCACCATGCCCAGCTAATTTTTGTATTTTTAGTAGAAATGGCATTTCATCATGTTGGTCAGGTTGGCCTCGAACTCCTGACCTCAGGTGATCAGACTGCCTAGGCCTCCCAAAGTGCTGGAATTACAGGCATGAACCACTATGCCAGGCCACTTCTCTTCTAATCAGCCTCCCTGACAGACAGTGCCTTTTGGTCTGTTAAGAAGTTTGAAGTTGTGTTGGTTAATTTTACTCTAGGGCGAATATAAAGAAACCACATATTACACTTACATCCCATCCACCAATCTTTCATCAGTCATTACTAAAACTAACACTTGACCCCCCACCTCTTTGTTCTCTACTTTTAGTTCTCAACTGATTTTGTGTCATTAATAGTTTTCTGACTTTAGGCAAAACACACAAACTCACCTGCCTCAATTTATTTATCTGTAAAATGAAGACAATTTTTTGAGGATTAAATTAATATTATTAACATTTGTCAATGCTTAGCCATATTTGGCACAGAGTAAGCACTATTTAAATGTAGTTAAATAAACATTATTTAGTTGTCCCTTTACAACTGCAACAAATGAGGTCAGAGAGGTATCGATGCTTCATCTCATTGAGGTCTTTATTGACCAAAGAAAAACAATGTGAAAATGGTTCAAAGCACAACAGAATGCTGTGGGTACCCTGGATGGCAGGGAAGTACAAAGAAGAATTACGTTGGCTGTTGCAGCAGTCTAGACAAGACGTGATGCTGACAGGAGCTAAAACAGCAATTTTACAAAGAGTATAGTGGAGAGACTGCTTGGGTAAACCTTTCTTACCCTGTGTAGTTTACAACACTTATTACAAACTTCTCAATCACTCCTCTTCATTAGGAGAGATTTTTCCCTGTGGTCAGCCTACTCTCTCAGTCACCTCCAGCCAGCCTATTTTTTTTCTCACATAGATACCTCTTATATGTTGCAGGTTGAATGGTGTTCCCCAACAATATCTCTCTCTGTCCTAATTGATGGAAACCGGGAATGTTACTTTTTATGAAAAAGGTCTTCACGGAATTAACAAAGTTAAAATTTTAAAATAAGGAGATCATCCCAGATGATCTGAGTGAGTCCAAAATTCAATGACACGTCCTTATAAGACAAAGGTAGAGGGAAATTTGAGACTGAATAAGAATATACAAAGGAGAAAAGAAGACAATTTTACCCAAAAAGGAAACATTAGAGTGAAGTGGCCATAAGTCAAGGACATCAGGAACAAAAATGGCTACCAGAAACTTTCTAAGGCAAGGTATAGAATCTCTACTAGGTCACTTAAGGAAATAAGGCCTTGGTGACACTTTAAGACTTCTGGCCTCTAATATTGTGAGAAAATATATTTATCTTGTTTTAACCACCTATTTGTACAGGCAGTCACAGGAAACTAGTACAGGTTTTGGCATCTGGAAGTCAGGTTCTGCTACAACAAATACTGACAAATACAAACGTGGCTTTGAAATTTGGTAATTGTTAAAGGCTGGAAGAAGAAGCACAACAGAAAATTCTTGAATTGTCTTGAGGACACTGTTGGTGGAAATATGAATGTCAGGTTAATCCTGATAAGCACTTAGATGGAATTGAGAAACATGGTAGAGAAAGTCCATAATGCTTTAGAGAATAAATGCATTTTATAAATTGAATATTGGTATAAATATGAATGTTAAACACATGATACAGAGGACTCAGAGTATATATATTTGGAAGCCAGAGGAAAGGCAATCCTTGTTAATATAGTGGTCAGAAACTAGGCTGAATCATGTTTCTGTCTTCTGTGAGACGTAGAACCTGTAAGTGATGACTTTAGCTGAGGAGATTTCCAAAAAAATGTCAGGAGTGCTGTCTGGTTTTTCTTTGTTGCTTATTGAAAACTGTGAGAGGAAAAAAATAAATTAAGGAAGTAACTATTAAGCAAGAAGCAACCAGCATTTGATGACAGGTGAGGTTCTAAGCCTGTACAAATTGCAAAATATACTACAATTAGAAAATCCACTGTTGGAAATGTGTGCTATTAAGAGAAGGCCAAAGATGTGAACGGAAAACTTTCCGCCAAAGGTTTACAAATTAAGAATCTACTTTTAAATCTCATTATAAGCTGAGAATAAAAATGGTATTATCCAGAGGGGGAAAATTATCTGTGGAGAACTCTTGTCTAAAGATATGAATCACTGTGATTCACACAGGAGAACCACTAGGTTTTTGAGCCTGTTATAGCAGGCATACTGCTAGCTTGACCAAAAGAAATAGAAGATGATAATATGACAGAAAACTGCAGGATTTTCAAATTTCTCTAGGCCATAAACAGAAATAAAGAGCTACTCAGCTGTAAATGTGTGTGAACCTTCAAGGAAAAGGAAGAATTATTCAAAGACAAAAGCTGGTGGAGCAATGGATGCACAAACTAAAGCAGATGGAATCTCATGCCCACAGAAGTGAGCCTCAGACCCAGGGAAAGGAGCTGAGTTACAAAAGATTACTTACTCTGAGGCCCTGAAACCTAATGGAATTTGTCTTGTTAGATTTCAAACTTGCTTGGGAGTGGTGACCTTTTCATTGCTTACAATTTCTGCCTTTTGGAATGGAATCTTATGCCAGGTCCACCATTATACTTTTGAAGCAGATAACTTGTTTTCTGGTTTCACAGGTTCATAAATGGAGAGAAATTTTGCCTCAAGATTAATCAAATCCAGAATCTCACTCCTATCTAAGTTAAATGATCAGTTTTAAACTTCTGAGTTGATGATATATAGAGGAGGTTATAAACTTAGAGCTGTGCTATAATGGATTTAGACTTCTGAGTATGCTCAGATAGGTTGGCTGTATGTTGCATATAGATTCATACAAGTTTTCAGGGGCTAGGATCAGACAGTGGTAGGATTGGATGGTGACTATCATAAAGATAATTTCACATCCTAAACCCCAGAACATATAAATGCTAACTTAATCTGGGAAAAAAAAATCTTTGCAGATGTAATTAAATTAAGGATTTTCAGATTAAGATACTAGCCTGGATTAACTGGGCAGGATCTAAATCCAATGGCAAATGTCATTACATGGGGAAAGTAAAGTAATCTTTGAGTTAAACAGAAGAGGAGAAGACATATGGAAGAAGAGGATGCAGTATGACCACGGAAGCAGAGATTGGAGTGATGTGATCATAATCCAAGGAAGCCAAGGGTTGTCAATGGTCACCAGAAGCTACAACGGACAAGAAATGTATTTTTCCCCTTCAGTGTCTGTAGGCAGTGAGGCCCTGCCAACATATTGATTTTGAACTTCTGCCTTCTTTTGTTGTTAGAGAATAAATTTTGTTTTAAACTAACAAGTTTTTAATATGTTTGGGCAGCCACAGAAAACTCATACCTTTAATATAATCCTCTCACATTTAACCTGATGTTAGGCTCTGTTTCTCTAAGCTCCTAACATAACACAACTGAGAAAGAAGATTTCTTCCAAATCTTTTTACACAAAGCTGGGAAAATGCTAGGCGTGGTGGCTCACCCCTGTAATCTCAACACTTGGGAGGCCGAGGTGGGCAGATCACAAGGTCAAGAGATGGAGACCATCCTGGTCAACATGGTGAAACCTTGTCTCTACTAAAAACACAAAAAATTAGCTGGGCAAGGTGGTGCGCACCTGTCGTCTCAACTACTCAGGAGGCTGAGGCAGGAGAATCACTTGAACCCAGGAGACGGAGGTTGCAGTGAGCCAACATCGTGCCACTGAACTCCAGCCTGGCAACAGAGTGAGACTTTGTCAAAAAAAAAAAAAGCTGGAAATTATTTTTTTTTCTTTTAGACGTATTCAATCTAAGATATCTCTAATATATCTAAGTGGAAATGTCATGTAGGCGTTTGATACATGGTCTGAAGACTAGTGGAAGTGCCAATCCTGAAGAAATAAATGTAGGGAACATCGCCACATAGACAATATTTAGTGATACGGAGCTATACAAAGTATCCTGCAGATAGTGCCTCTCTCCCTCATCATCCTTAACCTAACTCCTATCCTCCTGTCTTAGCCATCTTACATTTGTGTCCTGTAACTCCTCCTGGACTCAATAGTACAGAATTTGATTCATGATTATGGAATCCTTGGTTTATACCAATGATGAGTGGGTTGTCCATTTTATAAGATTTTTTTTAAGCTAGGATTTTTATTCTTTTAAAAAATTCTTTTGAAATATTACCCCCAAACAGATCTGTGTCAATATACAACTGGAACCAAAAGAACCAAATCAATATTGTCAAAAATAAGCCATTTTTTCTGTTGAGTGTTTCTAGTGTACAATGGGAGAATGAAGGCATAGGAGATGTCCTGGAGAGGTCAGCATCAGAGGGCATTGAAGACTACGAACATCTGGTTAAATCAATATTTATCCAGCTACTCCTGTGGAGCAAAGGGGACTTTCTGCCTGATGCACTAGAATCCAATGCTATGACACTGGGTTTTTGAGAAAAGAAAAGTATTCTATTACAAGCCAACCAATGAGGAGTCTAGCTCAAATCTGTCTCCCTGCACTGGCTTTAAGGCAGTAATTTTATTAGAAAAAGTTTAGGGAGTAGATTCTGAGATTAGCAAGTGATTGGCAGAAGAAAAGGGAGGGCTGGAAAATCCTCGGGCATGCACAGTTATCTCTCATTGCTAACTGATGGATTACATGTGCAAATTTGGAGGGAGTTAGTATAAAACATGCAATGTCAATTCAATTCAGGCTTTGATGTCAACAAGCTTGTTCTGCCCAAACTCCAATGGGTCATGTTAGTTCCAACTGATTTCAGTCAGTTTTAAAAATCTCACAGTTGGAGAAAGTTTCAGAATTTCAGCAAGTTGTTTCTTTTCTAATCTACCCCACAAACTCAAGATTTTCTGTTAGTCATTGATTTCTTTAACTCTTTGGGGTGTGGTTTCTCTCCCACTGTCTGCCATACCTCCTAAAATATTCCCAATAGCTTTCTTCTTCAGATCCTGTTTCTTTCTTAATTATCTGACATTTGCTTTGGATTAATATAGCATTAAAATATTCATTGCTTTTTCTCTCTTCTATTTTATGTATATAAACTTTGGTGTATCAGAGTCTGCCAGTAACTTTTCAATACTCAATATTCATCCCTCTTTTCTTTAGGTGGAAATTTGGCCACCTCCAAAAAAAAGGCAACATCTCCCCATCTCCCTACCTCCCTTGTAGGTGAATGTGGCTGTTACTAAGATACGGCTGATGGAATACAAAAAGCACTATCGTGGCAGTTTCCACAAATATTCTCTCAAAGAATAATGGCAATGCCCCTTTCTCCTTTCACCATTTCCCAATGGCTGAAATGCAGACGTAATGCCAACCTTCAAAATAAAGACACTAGTAGGAGAGCAACAAGATCCAAAAGCATCTCTGTTCCCTGAACACACTGAGCCAAGCCAGTTTATAAGGCTACTTAAGAACATTTAAGTGAGAATTGTGTTTCTTATTTTAAGCACTTTTAATTGGGAGTCACTGCAATTCACATCTGAAACTAATCACAATTGATGCCAGGTTTTTTTTTTTTTTTTTGAAACTGAATTGCTGCAAGTAATAGAATATGTGTCATTGGCTTAATGGAAGTTGTCCAGCAGCAGATGGCAAGGATTTACATTACAGATTATAATTTTGTGACCTTATAAGGCAGTAACAAAATATGGTAAATCTTTCCTGTTACCCATATATGCAAATCAGGTACTGGCAAAGTAGGAGAATAAGAAGCAGTTATAAGATATTGCTACAGTTGAATTGTATTTCTCCAAAAATCATGTGTTGAAGTCCTAATCTGTAGTACTTCAGACTATGACTATATTTTGGCACAGGGTCCTTAAAAGAGGTAACTAAGTTAAAATGAGGTTATTACAATTGGCCCTAATGCAATATGATCGATGCCCTTATAAGTCAGGAGGAATTTAGGACATACATAGGGAGAAGACTAAGAAAAGAAACAGGGAGAAGATGGCCATCTAAAAGCCAAGAAGAGAGACCTCAGAAGAAATCAACTGTGCTGACACTTTGATCTTGGAATTCTAGCCCCCAAGATTTCAGTAAAATGAAAATATATTGCGCATTAATTAACTACACTTGCCACCATAAGGTAAGTTTCATAAGAAAGAGAATAAGTTAACCTGTAGATAACCACCTGCTGAGAGAGATGAAGAGGGATACAAGCAAGTCGATAAAGGCCTTCTCTGAAAGCGGCACACACTTATTCACTAACAGCCGCCCAATACTATGACAAATTGCTGGGTTGAAAAGCCAACCACTGCTTTACCTCACAGGGAAGCAGCTCGAAGCTCTGGCTCTCAGTATGGAAGCTTAGCAGGAGATAAAGCTATGCCTCAGGTCTTTTCCCAGGATCTGTCATTATTAGTTCTCAGTGAACTAATGGAAGACCCCCTGGGTAAAACATATAATTTAAATTACTACTTCCTACCAACACCTCCTTTTAAAATGACTTCTAGTTAGGAATAACATAAATAAGAGAGTTAGGTGTGAATGAAACCTGAACCACATGGATCTCCAGTCGCATCTAATAAGTGATTGGCTGTGTTGGAAGACAATCTTCCCTGGATTTCTTGATGATTGGCATGGGCTAGACCTCCCAAGCAACAGAAATTGTCAAACTATAATGATAGCATCCTCTTCTTTTCCCCCAGAACTACTTGCTTTTTGGATTCTAAGGGTGTTAGATATGGAATCTTTTGTCTCCTTTTTACCTGAGACATCTGTTTCCTCTTCAAAATATAATAGAGCCTTTCTTTTATCTCCATGACTCAATATTTACATTCTTGGTTGTAGAATTTCTTCTCCTCCCTCAACAGAAGATCCTTTTACATTCCAGAATAAAATATAAGCACCATTTTTTTTTAAGCCCAGAAGAGTAGATGGTTGGCTCCTACATAAGCTTTAAGATTCCTAATTTTGGAGTTTCTCTACTGTGACATAGACTACTCTATGTGCAGGGTACATTTGGCTTTCCTTACCAGGGATCAGGGTAGGGGAAAATAGCAACATCCTTAAGGTATTCTGTGAGTAAGCTAAGAGAGGTTTTTGTGTGTGTTCTTGGTCATCTCTGGTATTTCTGCTAGTGTATTTGTGTGTATGCGTTTATCCATTGAACTATATTTCTATCTTCCATTTATCCAATCTGTATGTACATACATATCTATATCTCTCTATCATTCTATTTAATCTGCCTATTATCTATCTGTTATCTATTATCTATCTATCTAATCTAAACAAGTAGGGTACTATTTTCAACTGTTCACAGTTTTAGACCTAACAGATGTATATATATATATATATATATATATATATGGTAGCAAGAATATGACACTAAGCAAACATGTAAGAATTACACAAAGTAATTTTTTTGAGAATTGTATTACAAAAATAAAAACAAAACAAAAAAAGTAATCAAATAATATTTCAAACCTAGCCTGAAACTCTTCAAAACAATCCCTAGCCCAGCAAACTTACATCTATGTAAGCATCATTTTAAGCTTTTCAGCCTCTTAAAAGGACATCTGTTTCATTGCCCACTTCGCATGTGGACAAAGCACATAATGGACAAAAATAAACCTTCCAGAAAGAAGGATCCAGAGGCCATAGAGGAAAATGAAAAAGGTAACTCCTGCCAGAGAGCAAATCCAGCCATTAACAGATGGTCTAACATGAATTAACTACACTGCCAGCGTAAGGAGCCTTCAGTGTCTTCCCAGAGTAATGATGGCCTTGTGTTTCCCACTCTTTCTTTTTCTAAATGCAGGTTTTGAAACGTGTTACTCATTATCTCAGTACAATTGTATAATAAATGTGTTAGGGTCATATAACTTGAATTTTAATTTACAAATGTAATGTAAATTTTTCTATCTACTTGTATAGGAGATATTAAAACTGACTGTGTTTTAACACCACCATTATAACCAACAAAATCTTTTAAAATATAAAAATATTTGAGTGACCTCACTATGCCAGAACCTCACTGGCCTGACCAATGAACAATGACTCTTTTATTAAATAATCATTTGTGTACAGACATGTGGACTCACCCCTTTCTAACCAGAGAACTTCTTTTCAATCTTCATTAGCATAACTAGGCATCAGTAACAGACACTTTCCACCCTTTGTAGCAGTTAAACACCTCTGAATTGCCTTCTTAGTGAACTACCCAGTAATTTTATTCTACTAGTGTGCCTCTTTGCCTGGCAAGTTAATAAACCTGTTTTGTTTTTGTCTTTGGGTGATGTGTTTTATTGCGTATTTCTTTAAAGTATTGAAGACCATTGTTTACGAAGTTCACAGTACAACAAGGAGTTACATCTTGATCTTATATAGAGGACTGTATATTATATAAGGATCTTGGAATGTGAATTGAATGAAATAATAGATTAGGACTTTAGAATGTTTTCTCCCCTAAGAACGAGGTTGAATATACACAATAGAAAAATGAATGCTGTGCTTGTGGAGATTTTTAAAAATTTATTTTGGTAGAAAGGAGGTTTCAGCATGTTTCCCAGCCTGATCTCGAACCTCTGTGCTCAAGCTCTCTGTCCACTTTGACCTTCCAAAGTGCTGGAATTACAGGCATGAACCATCATGTTTGACCTGTGCTTAGGTATTGAAGTTGTAAAACAGATAGATAGCTTTTGGTAAAAACCCAATATATTTTCTCTGATATCATTAGATTATCATATATTTTGTTGCTAATGAGACATTTTTTAGTCCCTTTAGGTAGGTGTAGCTTTGCAAAAAAAAATTCTGACCACTGGGAAGTGAGTGGAGGTGCATGCAACTCTCAGGAACATTCTGTAAATGTTAGCCGGCATGCTAGTTTTCCTCTTTCTTATTTGATCTGCTCCTTCCAGATGATTGGAATGAATATTAATTAGATGGCTGTGTTGGATTGCCCAACTTGGAAGTGACTTGACTTTGGGAATGTAGGCTATGTAAGATGAGATAATATAAAAGTAAGAATCTTGGACTGTGCATGGTGGCTCATGCCTGTAATCCCAGCACTTTAGGAGGCCATGGTGGGTGGATCATCTGAGATCAGGAGTTTGAGACCAGCCTGGCCAATATGGTGAAATCCGGTCTCTACTAAAATACAAAAATTAGCCAGGCATGATGGTGGGTACCTGTAATCCCAGCTACTTGGGAGGCTGAGGTGGGAGAATTGCTTGAACAGGGGAGGCAAAGGTTTTAGTGAGCTGAGATCACACCATTGCACTCCAGGCTGGGTGAGAAAAGTAAAACTCTATCTCAAAATAAATAAATAAATAATAAAAGTAATAAATAAATAATAAAAGTAAAAAATAAAAATAAAAGTTAGACATTTTGTGCTTCATGGAGAAGAGCATCACATTGCACTCAACTTCTATACGTTTGAACATTTCCATATAATAAATAAAACTATATTTTGTAAAGCCATCATTATCTGCATTCTTCATTATTTTAGTCAAACCTAATCATAACTGTTTGCCAAATTAAACTATCAAATAGATAACCTCTCAGACAACTGTTTCAACATTTGCTGATTCTTCCAGGCACCATTGGAACTCTTTTCCTGCATATAACATGTATAAAATAGCACCATCATAATTAGAAATTTACAAGTGCATCTATCATTGCCAAATAAGAGCTAAAACTTAGAACTATTTATGTCAATCAGAACATCCTTACCCATTCTCTAAAATTTATATGCTTACTTTCTATTTCTATATGGATCTCGACATATCACAAAGCAATTATCTATTACTATTGTCTTATTTCTCTAAATTCTTTTAGCATGTATGTTTTATGCCATGTGTTTTGTTACTTCATAGCACAAGTAAATTATATTGAGCAGTTTCATAATATTTTGTTATATCCCTTTGGTAGTTGTAAAAATATGATAGCACTCAACTAAACTAGCAATAGACACAAATTATAGATTCTATTTATTGAGGTATATTTCAGGTCAAATACTATAATAGTTCATTTAGTTTCCAAACTATCATACAAATAGTTCATAATAATGCATAGAGTTGAATATTGACCTCTTTCAAATTTTATGCCCAGAATATGTGAAGGTGACATTATTTCAGAAAAGAATTTCTAAAGATCTAATTAAAGTAAATATCTCAAGATGAGATAATCCTGGACTATGTTGGGCCCAACATCCAATAAGAGTAACCTTTTAAGAGACAGAAGATGAGAAGATACACAGAGACACACTAGGGGGAAGGCCGTGTAGAGAAGGAAGAAGAGATTAGAGTTATGTTTCTAACAAGGCAAGGAACATGAGCATTAGCTAAGCCACAGAAGATAAGAAAGAGGCATGGAATATACCCTCAGAGCCTCCAAAAGGAACTAGTCGTGCTAACACTTGATTTCGGACTTCTGGCCTTCAGAACTTTGAGACAATAAATTTATGTTGTTTTAAAACAACCAGTGTGTGGCCATGTGTTATGGCAGCCCCAGGAACACAATACAGATTTTGTTACCAGGAGGTAAGGTGCTGCTGTAACAAATACCTGCAAATGTGGAAGGTGATTTGGATTTGGGTAATGGATAGAAGTTGGTAGAATGTGGAGGCACCTCTTGAAGAGATGGTGGGTAGACACATGAATATTAAGACTATTCTGATGATGCTTAGCAAGAAGTGAAGAACACAGTAGAAAATGCTTCTCACTTCTTAAAAAACACATAATTTTTTGAATAGATGTTGGCAGAAAGGCAACCATTAAAGATGCTTCCGGTGAGGTCTCCAAAGAAAATGAAGAACGAGTTATTGTAAGCTGTAAGAAAGGAGATCTTACTATAAAGTAGCAGACTTTTTAGCTGAGTTACGGTCTACTATTGGGTGGAAAGCAGGACTTGTAATTGTCAAAGTTGAATATATAGCTGAGAAATTTTCAAGTGAGGTGTTGAGAGTGAAGTATGGTTTTCCCTTTCTCCTTATAGTAAAATGTAAGAGAAAAGAGATAAACTGAAGATGAAACTGCTACATAAGAAGGATTCAGCACTTGATGATGTAGAAGATTCTTATCCCATCTACACTGCAAAGGATGGAAGAATTAGGAATTTCATTGCAGAAAGAGCAAATTCTAGAGAGAAGGTCAAGGTTATGGCTCAGAAAACTTTAGTTGAAAAAATTAGGAGTGTGATTCATGGATCCTATCAACCATCATAGAAGCCATAAATAGAAATGGAGTTATTTTGGAAATGCACAATCTTTTTCTAATGGTACAGACTACCTCATACATAGAAAACATATTAAGTTTTTGAAAATGTTATATAAGCATAAACATTGGCAGCTTGTATTGAAAGGAAAAGAGACATGATGGAAAGAAGAAAGATGAACAATCTTCTGGGATTCCAAAGGCAGGAATCTTGCTGATAAAATAACTCAGCTGAAAATGTGCCAACCTTCAAACAAAGAAGAAATAACTACTTGGGTGCCGAAGGCAGTGTAGCCTCTGCCAAGCGTGGAGGAGAGAGACATGGAATGCATTCTCCCAGAAAGGACCAACCCTCTGGTAAGTAAATTTCAGACTTACAGTCTCTGAAACTGTGAAAGAATGATTTTCTGTTGTTTTAAGACACCCAGTTTGTGACAATTATTATAGCAATCCTAGGAAACTGATATGTAGAATATTCGCTTTACATATGGGTGCAAGAACCCTTGAGAAGTGTAAATAACGTCATTCTGATCACACAATTATTGGGTAATAGAGTCAGCTTTTGCACCCAAGGAATCTGCTCCTGAGAATTAATCAATCAATGCAATACCTAATGGGGACACTTTACTTTTTTAGAAAGTTTAAAATATAATTATGGACTGAAGAGATAATCAATTGATTCATTTAGTTTGTGTTTTAGTTTTAGTTTATCGATGTTCTCCAGATACAGATTTTTCAGGCAAACACAATCCCTGTAGGAGCTGCAGCATGAATGTGACCATTATACAAACGCTAATATTTACAATGAGAACCAAAGTATCATCAATGAAAGACTGCAGAGCAGCCTCAATCATAAATGGCAATACCTTAATAGAATTAACATGAACACAGCTGTGTCAAGTCCAAGAAACAGGAAACCATGAGTTTGCCATTATCAGCTTTATGAGGTTTTCAATGCTAGTAATAAAATAAGAAACTGAGAAATATGTTGCAGTAATAAGCTACTATGATTGAGGTTTTGGTATCTGCCATTGTACTGAGTCAATCACTAGAGGATTACTCTAGGTATATTAGTAACCTCACGAAGATTTTTTTAAAATGACAATCCTTACCCAATTAAATTCTACAATTAAATACAATAAAGTAAGATATAATACTTGACTATATTATTTTACTATATGATGCATATAGTAATCATACCTTCTTGATGTGTTACCCTCTAGTCAGGGAATGCTGATTGAACAAAATTGAGAATGAAGGAGCAATTGTAGTATTTTTCATAGACAATTATAAAAGGAATTATTAGACATATTTGTATGTAATATGCAATCTGTGCTAGCAAACATTCGGAAGTTCTAAGTAGATAGCTTTAAAAATGATATATATATTATAATTTTACACACACACACACACACACATATACACATGTAATTTTTTTGAGGCCTGGCAATCTAAACCCCTCCTTTTGAATTGAGAAAATTCAAGGCACAAACTCACCTATTTAGATTAGGGTAAAATTGTGTTTAGAATACAAATTCCTGATTTTCTTTTCAGTTCTTCTTTCCAATATACTCTACAATCTCTATACATTTTGTAGGCTACAATATCCAGAATTCACTTTAGTGATACAAAAAATAAGCTTAGCTCAGTATTTAACAGTTTATTTTATCCTTCTCATCAAGAAGCCCACCTTTTTGTTGTTTTCTTAGCCAACGTTCATAAAAGCAGCATCAGAGAAGGATATTAATGTGTAGAAAAATGTTCTTACATACTTGCCTAAATTATGTATTTGATTAAAACTGCTATAACAGCCATGCCTTTCTAACCAGTAAAATGAATCTCATGCATCAAGGTAATGACTAGACCTTTAACATGATATATTGTAAGCTACAATACCTGTAGAAATGAGTGAGGAAAGAATAATTACAAAGGAAGTATGTGTTTGAGAAAACAACTTTTGTAATTAGATGCCTGCATTTAAGGAGTGCCACTGTTTCTGCATTTGCCCTGGATATTCTTGGTAACTAGCATGGTGTTGTAACAATCTTAAGATATTACAAATTAATATATGAGACAATGATAATTTATCTATGAGGAATATTTTTAAATTAACGAGTCTTCCTGGTTTTATGTGTATATTCAAAATGTAACAATCAGCTGGGCACAGTGGCTCATGCCTATAATCTCAGCACTTTGGGAGGCAAAGTGGGTGGATCACCTGAGGTCAGGAGTTCCAGACCAGCCTGGCCAACATAGCGAAACACCATCTCAACTAAAAATACAAAAATTAGCCAGGTGTGGTGGTGGGCACCTGTACTTCTAGCTATTAGGGAGACTGAGGGAGGAGAATTGCTTGAACCTGGAGGGTGGAGGTTGCAGTGAGCCAAGATCGTGCCATTCCACTCCAGTTCGGGTGAAAGAGCAAAACTCCATCTTGAAAAAGAAAGGAAAAAACATAACAATCAATTTGCTTAAAAGTTAGAGGCAATTCATTTTCTAAGGCTAGCTTATGTATCTTACATTGCTTTGATCTCCACAGTAACTTGATTCTATAGCACTGGGCATCAATACTGAAAAATATGTAAAGAAAATGCTGTAAGGAAATGCAAGACTCTCCAGAATCTGTACATCATTAATTCAGCTTTCCCAGAATATTTGGTTGACACATCTCTATGAAGCTTTGATATCTCTTACATATTATAATTCATAACCAAAGGAGAGTTCTCTAACAAAATTCTATCAGGCCAAAGATAGTAACTCTGTGGAAAAAATTAAAAAGCTCAAATACTGATCAACATTGCCTAAGATAGAGAAAATGGTACACAGAGTGAGGAATAAAATGATTTAAACAATAAATTTAGTTACAATCAGTCAATGTGACTTAATGGTGACAGAACGGAGTCAACTTTATTAAACAAACCAATCTGGTCGATCATCAGTTTCTAAATACAAGAGTAAAGCCAGTACTGTAATGACATTTCTTATTACAGTTGTCCCTCAGTGTGTGTGGGGAACTTGGTTCCAGGACCTCCTACAGATACCAAGATCTGCAGATGTTCAAGTTCCTGATATAAAATGGCATAGTATTTGCATATAGCCTACACGCATCTTCCCATATACATTAAATCATCTCTAGATTATTTATAATACATAATACAATGTAAATGTTATGTAAATAGTTGTTATGCTGGAATGTTTAGGAAATAATAACAAGTAAAAATGTACACATTCATTAGAGATGCAATTTTTTAAAGAATATATTCAGTCTATGATTTAATATATTCAATTCAATATTGGTTGAATCCATAGGTGCACAACCCACAGCTACAGAGGATAGACTGTATTTATATTGTAGTTACAGATTACAAAATGCTTTCATAAACATAATCTCCTTTTAACTTTAGTCATCACAACAGCCTTCTTGGGTTGGAAAGTCAAGAACTCTCTTTGCTATTATTGAAATGAAAACAACTTTTAGAGAAGTAGAGACCCAATTAATAGTTAGCTGAACTGCAATGATGAGAGTCACCACTCAATACTAGGTAGCGTATTATCAATCCTGTAATCTCTTCGCTACCTTAACTTGCAGTCATTGACAGGATAATGCAGCCTGCAGGATATTAAAGATAAACTAATTAATTGTATTCCGGAACTATAGTTTACAGAAATATATTTGAAAGGATTATAAGGTCTGTGATTTTTGAATCTAGGAATCTGTTTTAAGCTGATACCTTCTCTCAAAATATTATTCTTTCCACTAGAAAGAAAATATATGTATATTATTTTCCCTAAAGGGTAACAAACTTCTGAAAAGCCAATTACATGCAAAAACAATGATCCAA
Organism: Cheracebus regulus; assembly: GCA_963574635.1. NCBI lineage: Eukaryota > Metazoa > Chordata > Mammalia > Primates > Pitheciidae > Cheracebus > Cheracebus regulus. Next base: position 56,077 of record CAUYQU010072108.1, read on the forward strand.
ATTAACATATATAGAGAATATTCCAAACACAGCCTCTAAGATTAGAGAGACTGATAGTAGAAAATTATGTGGTAATACAGATAAATTTCATTATCTGTTTATTGAGTGTAGATTATTCAGATTATTCAAAAAAAGATCTTTGAAAAGTACTTTAAATGGGAACAATATGCATCACAATTGAAAGAATCTATGCTTGTGATAAACTAATACTAAGCATATGAGTACGATCCTTGAGAAAATAAAGCAACATTTTATACAAACTCATAATGAGAGAGGAAGGAGCAAATATGAAAGAATATAAATCATATCAGATACATTATTTTATTTATACTTGGCTATGGTCACTTACCCAATTCTAAGTAATGATAAATTGAATATTTTGGCTCCAATTCTATTATTTTTCAGTGCTTGTCACTAGAAAAAAATCCAACCTGGATATCTAAGTAAAATTGTACCTCAATGTACACATTATATCCAACAGCCTATTCATATTTCCCTTGAAGGTGCCATTGACATCTCAAACTCAAAAATTAAAATTTGAATTAATTATCCACCCTGTCTCTGGAGAAAGTCTTCTCCTATGATTGCATATTTTAATGAGGCACTATTATAATCCATCCAATTTCCTGAACTAAAATCTTGTGTCGTCTCCTTTGATTTCTTCTTCTATTAGTCATAGCCAAGATACTACCAAATCCTATCTTCAAGGCTCTCAACAGTTTAGAATCCACTTTATTTTCTCCACCAAATGATTATGTCAGTTAATACCATATCCTGTTAAAGTTACTAAAATCTTCCCCAACTCTAAGCTTTCTATTACTTTCTAATTATTTCCGCACTCTACAGTAAAAATGATTTTTTTTTGAATTCCAAGTTGATCATAGCACTGCCTAATTAGAATCCTTTTTATCTTTCCCCAGGGCTCTCTACATGATCCTGACATACTTCAAGCATGGCTGTCTGTCATCATCTTTCACCAACTACCTGCATCTTCCCCCTCAACTGTTTGCACACTACACTTAAGTGGTGCACAAACCACTGGTTCATTCAAGGCCTTTGGGAATTTATTTTCATTAATAATTCTCATCTCTTCTCTTTTGTCACTTTACTTATACCCAAACAATTACCTGTCCTTTCTTTGATAAACCTTCATTTTCTCTGTCTAGATTTGGCTCCACATCTGATTAGACTACGTGTTCAATCATACCTTCATATAGGATGTGCTTTTACATTTCCTTACCACTCACCATACTGTGTGGAAACAGCCTATCACCTTCTCTATCTTCAACAGGACTACGAGTTTTGGGGTGGCACACAGTAACTTTTTGACAGTCATTACGTTCTCAAAATCTTCCCATTTCAGTCAGTTTATTTTTAGTTATCATAAAGTTTTGAGTATAAAGCCTCATTAATCATTGGCATCAACAGTCATATGGACTAGGCGGATCCCCGTCTTTAACAATTAAGCATAGATAAGCAAAACATGCAGTTAAATGATGTGTTTTCCACTTTTATCTCGTTTATAAAAGTTGTGATTAAACAAGATAGATCCTTAAAGTCAATAAATTGTAGATACCTAAAGTTGCAGAGACAATTGCTTTCAGGACTGGAAGTTATTGAAATCAGTGTCTCCAACACTATAATGAGGGCTAATCCAACACAAAAAGATCCTAAATAAGTATCCTCTTTCTCTGTTCTTATTTTTCAAAATAGTTGACCCAATGTAGGTCAGCTATCCAATGCACAAGTTTTTCTTTGTCAAACTCCGTTTCAAGACATTCTTCAAAATCTGTCAATCTTATGACCAGGAGCAACAGAAGCAATCTGGAAAGTTCTACTCACTGCCAAGTAACACTGAAGAATTCAAAATGCATACTATATCATCTATTTATATATGTGTATTATTTTATATATTATAGATCCATTATCTGTAATGGTAAATTACATATATAGTACACATATGCATCACATATAAATATATTAATTGCATATACATTATGTGTTCATGTGTAAATGTGTGTGAATGTATTGCAGCCCATGTCACTAAATTAGACTCAATATCACTTAAGTCAAAACACCTGGAAAAAATAGATTCTACCACATCCCAAAGAACTAAAATAATAAAATGAATTATACTAATAAAGCAATTCTTCTATCTTCACTTTATTTTCCCTTTACAATGGTGGACAATTTTGTTTCCACTGAATAACGTAGTGATGTTTTTGCAGTAGATAATTATTGCTTTCTGAATATCTCCTCTCAGTATTCTACAATAAACCATACTGACTTACCTATCACCATAGGTATTAAACCAGATGCTATAGGCTAGAATATTCATATTAGTATCTTAATAAAAAGTTCCAGAAAACTACCTATACATGCAGCAAAATACATCCTTAGGGATCCCTTGCAAATATTTAAAGGTATCTTTTGTGCAAGAAAAATAAGATAGTAAAAGTCTCTTATGTAACTTTCTGCAGAGTTAGAGTATATTCTTCGCACTCTTGTCTTGGTATGAAAGGCTTCCATAACAGCCAAGCCTCTTTGATGTCTAAAATTGTATTTTTCTTCTCCTCTTAGAGAAACCTCTTACATACAGTTTCATCTGTATTTTAAGTCTTCTTATCTGAGGTATACACTTGGAGCACAGCATGTTTCTAAGGTCTGGGTCCATACACAAAGAATGTCTATAAATTAAAAGTATAATAAAAAGATAAAGATATACCATATTTCAATTATTTCTATTTCTTATTTCCACAATTCAAAACCAATTGAAAACTAGGTTACTTTAAAAGTATTGGATACCACTTATTATTTGGTTTGGAATATTGTATTATATTTATTTGAAAAACATACAGCATAACACTAGAGTCGTGACACTTTTCTCTTTCTTGTGACAAAAATGCATGTTAACAACCAATGGTGAGCCTCTTTCTTCTCCTTTAATAATGGCTTGCATTTTTTCTGTATTATACTAGATGACTAAGCTAGCCATTCAACTCAATGTTTCTTCTACAAAATTAATATAATTTCAATGGCGTGATGAGATACTGAAAGGTTTTTAGGTTAAGATGTGATAGTTCTGGGGAAGAGTGCTTGGGTCAGTTCCTGGTTTTTTTTTTCTTTTTTTTACAGCTCAAAGTTAAATAATTAGATTACCTGGTACATAGTGGCATTATAAAAGCAAAGACTATGGTTACTACTTTATAAACGTGATGATACTACAAATTATTTTCGTTAAGATTTTTCTTACCAGTTAAATTAAAACAGATTTTGATTTGATTGTGAATAGTTAAAATGATAGAATAAAAAGCCTGCATATTGTTTTGTTGGGACTCAGAGAACAATACCTCAAAATGAAAGCCACAGAAGCAAATATTTTTCCTCTGACTTTCTCCCGCCCTCCTGTTTCTCAGTCCCATTCTTCCCCAAGGATAGGCACAGAAACAAAAATCCTTCTTCCTGAACGTGGGTCATAAAAACTAGAATCCCTTTTCCCAGGAGCCAGCCATAAAACCTAAAAATATTACTCTAACATTCCCTCTGCCTTCTGTGTATAACCTCGCCATAAAAAATTAGCCGACCTATCTTGTTTGACTGTAGGTCATAAGACGTCCATTCCAGAGAAGGTCCTGCCCCAGACTCACAAGGAAGAAATGCCACTGAGAGAGGCCAAGAAGAATCTGGACAGAGAGGCCTTGCTGGGTTTCCTCACTCACAGCGTTGGATCATATCCTTTCTGTCAAATCACATGTCTCCATGGCTATCTATATTTTGGTGATCCTAAGTGTAAAACTAGACAATCTCCCCTGTATATGTGGGTCTTTGTTCTGAAGGCTCAAATGAAATTTATTAAATACATTTGCATGCTTTTTCTCTAATTACTCTACCTTTTGCAAGTTTATTTTTTAGCAAACCTTCAGGGGCCAATTCCTCTTGTCCCCTCTAATTCCAATGAAGTATATAATGCCAGACATGAAGATGATTATTTTTTTAAAAAACATGTTTGGGATACAGAAGAGATTTTGTATATTAAATTTTATGAAGACAAACTCTGAGATAGAAGAAACATTCTAAAAATGGAGAGATAGCAGCTGACCCAAAGAAGGCTGGGGGAAGGAGTGGCAAAGATATCTGCTTTTCCAGTTGGCCAAGCTTATGAAAAAAATAAAATATATTAAAAATAGAAATAAAATTGAGTCTAGCATATGGAAAAGATGGAATTTAGAGGACAAACAACATAATTTGGGGAATAACTGCACTTAACAAAAAGGAGTGTTGACACCTCTGATTGTAAATTATCTAGAGATAAATTGGTCAGGTATATACAAAGATATATAATGGAAATAAAAGCAAGATATAAACATCAAGCAAGACAGAAAAGGAGAAATCAAAATAATGTGTTAATTTCATATATCAAAATCCATTTAAATATTAAAAACATGAAATGTATTACACAGTATAAAACTGCATATTAATAAATTCAATATATAATCTAGGGACTATATAGTATTGCTAATTACTACAATATATCAAGCAGATAGAAATCATCATTTTAATTTCATGGATGATAAACTGAGGTTCTGTGAAGTCATTTGCTTAAATCGTATGATTAGTAAATGGTAAGAGAGAGGCTTCACACCTTAATCTTTCTGACAGTCCATGAGATCTGCAGATCTTCATGGTAAACTTCACCATGCGATTTTCAATCATAAATAAACCTTCATAAGGATATTTCAGTCAGCACAAATTGAGCTCAAAAGATTAAGGCTATCTCACATATTTCAACATTATATTTCCCCAGACGACAATTTAAGAAAAATACATAAGCTGTAGTGATGAAACCAATGTAATTGATTGACTTATATTATTGAAGAGTGTGTTTATTTTTTAACTCACATAGTTTTGACCCAGCATTTTGTTGCTATATTTTAGAAATCTAGACAAGACAGCTTTAATGTATGTTACATTTTAATACAAGAGCCGTGGTTCTTATATAGCTTCCTGGAAAACAATAGTTTTAGAGGATAGGTTTGCGTGAATCTTTATGAACACTTGAGTGACTACCACATCAATTTCTCTGTTGATTTGATGACTAAATTTGATTAATTGGATAAAGATTTAATTCTGCTTTTCTCAGTTGTAATGTTTTGGTTTTCTTCTCCAAAGGCATTCAACTTACTCAGTTTGAAAATGACGATAGAATATATAAGTTAATGTGCAATGTGTTTTTTAAGAACAATTGTTTCTAATTCAAAATGTATCCCTACATCATCTTGGGTGACAGAAGTAAATTTCAGAGACAGACATCTGTCAAATTTTGATCATCCTTCCAAGAAAATAGCAGTATTCATTTGATCACTGTCTTCCTGTCTTTACAATGCATAAGAATCATCTAGCTTCCACCATTCTAATTCCAGTAGAGGTAAAAACATATGGCTGGGTTTTAAGGTGAATGTTCAATCATCATATTCACATGATATTACTATGAAAAACATACATAACCCAGCCTGTGTCCATTTAGTATAAGTCAACTGAATTAGATTTCAAAGTTCTATTGCAATGCAGAACTGTTTGCATGTCTTTCAGTTTCTTTTATAGGACCACACACAGTAACCATTACAGTTAATCATTATTAGAATGTCATTCTGAATAGGACTATAGCACACAAATTGGTGAATAAAAACCCACCTCTAAAACATAAGCTGAATATGTTTTCTTTATCAAAACAGTTATTTGTGATTTTATTGTTTATAAATATCTTTGTTATATGTAGGTATTCTCTGTTTTATATGACTTTAACAATAATCAGAAGACGGATTGTGTATATGTTATGTACATTATTGAGGAGGAAACGGTGGCAGAGTTAAATGAAGGAAAAGTCATGTAATATAAAAAGATGTTTAATATTGAGGTGAGAACTCCATGCTCACACTTAAGTCTATAATATAACTATGTATAAACAAGCATTCATGTTTCAATCCTTTCTGTCTTTGAGGAAATAATATACTTTTTTATGTCAAAGGGCATTTTCTCCACCTGTGCTTTATACTCCTAGTATTTCCTCTGCAGGGATTCTGCTCCACCTGTAATTCACAGTCTATTGTATTTTTAACATTTCCCTTTTTCCACCTGCTTCCATCAAAATATTAAAATAGTTGATGTTCATCCATCATCAGAATAATCCTCCTTCCAGCCTATGTCACTATGGAATCAGCTATCATTGTCTTTTGCTAACATCTCTTATCTCTCATTCACAATAACTCTTGTAGAAAGTTAAGTACATCATTGCCTTTGCTATTATTCAATATTCCGTTCAATATTTTATGTGCTTAACTTTGTTTACTACTTCCGTTCATTTCCCACACTGTGAAAATCTGAGGGTAGAGATACAGAGGTAGAGATACAGATTTGAGAATCATCAAAATTTAAATAACTTTTGGTGCTATGTGAGGGAAAGGCTATTCCCAGGGAAAATGTGCAGCATAAAAAGTCCAAAGGGGAAAAGTAGTAAGCTCAAAATGCATTAGAATTTAAGAAAAAAGGCAAAGATGTTGAGTAAACATGGCCAGAAGATTTATGAGAAAATGAGGACAGAGTGCTAGGGAGAATAGTGAGAGATCAGAATAACAACAGAAAAGAGTGGTCAAAAGTCTACAATGCCACAAAAATGATAAGTAATTTTGACGGTACCAATGTGAAAGTCATGAGTGACTATTTTTACAGAGGTATCTGTGGGAGGGTAGGGGTCGAAGTGAGATGATACTGCTTTGAAAAGTGAATAAATGGGCAGTGAGGATGCAGACATAATATTTTCATATTTCTATTTCAACAAATCTGGCTATGCTGAAAAGTTGCAGAAAAATAGCTATGGCATATGGGCTTAAGACAAAATTGTGTTTTAAAATAATAGCATTTCATTACATTAGCATAGCATATAGACATGCATACACATAGAAAGTTTATTCACGTTACTTTATCAGCTGTCCGCTATTTTATTTAGTTTTTCTGCTTCGTTTTTCAGTTTGTTAATTTTGGTCAGAGTTTTTTGCTAACTTAATGTGATTATTTTGGAAAAATAATTCAAATTGAAACTAACTTTTCTGTTCTTCATACATAATACTGAATGCCCTTTCTCTCTTTATACATCACTAATATTTTATACTTTTTGATTTTCAAAAACTGTTTAATGAAAATTTTCTTCAGGCTGATTATTAATTACATTTAGTCCCAAAATTCAATCAAAATAATTGATACTCAGATAATTTATGTGCATAATTTGTGTGAGTACCTAACTGAACATATTTCACATTTGTAATTACATGTTTTGTTTCAAACTGAAAATATTTGAGCTAATTCCAGCAGGCAAGAATATCTACGACTAAAACTCAATTGAGGTCTGCAAACATAAGTCTAAATGATCAAAAGAAATACGTTTTTAACAACAAATGTCCGTGAAAGCAATTTGTCCATTTGGTTCTGCACTTATTTGGTTATCAGAAAGATGCAGAATGATATTTATACATATGATATTAACCTGTATCAATTACTGTTTTAATGGCAGAAGGACTTCCCTTACTCAGACTCTTGCAATATTTTGACATTGCTGTTTGAATAAACATTACCCAGTTCAATATGTCAAAGTAAAATTTTTACTTCCACTAAAGATTTTGCATTATATGTGCCATATTTCTACACAATAATTGATAGTCAATAATAGAATCTTTCAAAAGTAAAGAGATATTGGTAGCTTAAATTCTTAATGGGGTAGGGTAGAAATGAAAGTTTCTCATAGAAATTAATTTTTCCTGTACTCACGAAAAATTTCTAATTGTTAACATTATTTCAGGTAATGTCTATATTTAAATGAAAAGGTTTACAATGGTAATTTTACTGAATTACTGATTCAATAAATACAAACCACATTGCATATTATCAGTTATAGTTTCCACCATAATTATTACATTTTAATTATTAAATTTTTAAAATGTAATGCATTTTTTGGACTTACCTTTTCTAATTATAAAACTTTTAATAGAAACAAAAAAGTGAAGAAAAGCTTTAGGAGACTATCTTAAAATATTTTGAGTTAATTAAATATGTCTTTAGTGCAATTAATAACATTTCATAGGGTTACATGATCAAAACGAAACCTGCTTATTTAATAACCAATACATCCCTTTAGAAGACAAAACTTATATGAGTCATTTCTATTACTAAAATATTTATCAGGATACTTACAGGATGGATACAAATGTCCACTGCAAATCTAATCTTAGACTTTTAGACTATGCAAATTACCATGAAAGTAGTACTGCAATAAAATGGCCAAATGTTAAAAATGTTTAGAATTTTTTATTCTTTCTATAAGTAGCTCAGGTAGTGTTTTTAAATGCCTAAAAATAAATAATAAAGAAATAATAAAGGTGAAAATCGACAATTGACACAATACTTTTTCTGAAAATTGACATGTATAGGAAGTAATTCTCATTATAACTAAAACTTAATTTTAAAAAAGAACAAGTTGTCCACAATATTAGAGGATAAATCAGTACTGCTTTATGGTAGACTGCAACAATAGTCACACCTTCTTCCCCTTTCTGTGCCCATACTCCCCTTTGTGAAACTTTGCTTTCCATTATAAGAGTGGGTCCAATTGTGGGTCCAATCATGTGACTTGCCTTGTTCCATGAGATGTCAATGAAAATGAAAGTAACAAAGGCTTGAAAAGTTCTTACATAGTGGGATTGTCCTCTTTCTTGCTGTTTTGGGATTCCTATGAATACAATTTACTGAAAAAGCCCAGGCTGGCTTGCTGAAAAATGAAAGACAAATGGCCCAGGTACTTTCATTAGGAAGAGGGCTGCCCTGCTGAGAAACAGCAGGCCACAGACAAATGAGTGAACCCACCTGAGTCAGGCTGCGAGCATTCAAAGTACCATCAACAAAGAATTAAAAGATACACAAATGTTATATTTACTCATCACAAGTTTTACTGATACAAAAATTGGTCCTGGGAGTGAGGCACTACTATTAAAAATCCTAAAACATTTGGCATCAGATTCAGGGTCAGGTTTTGGTTGGCAATGCAAAAGAATCTAGGGAATTGTTAGGAAACACTAGATAATATCCCAAACAAAACAATTGAAAAAAAAATTGAACTACAAAAGCAGAGAGTAAACTGCTAAAGTAGGTTTGCTAATTGGTGACCCAGGTTACATAGTTGTGAAACAAATGGTAAAAACTGTTTCCTGTTTTAAATTGAAATATAAAGTGTAATGTACTTGTAAATCTTAAGATGATTTTTCTAGAACATGACAAATGTGCCAGTGGACATCTATACACTCTGTATGGTAATGTTCAGAAAGAAAAGGAAGAGTTATTGGAGTCCATTGGAAATTTAAACTCTTTCTCAATTCCCATTTCTCAAACCAGAAAGAAAGTACAGATGACCTCAGGATCAAATCAGAAGTGTAGCTGCAATACACTTGGTTGAGATCTTTGAAAGATTTAGGCAGTGAGTAAGATAAACTCCCAGCTAGAAAAAGAAAGGGATATATTAAAAAAAAAAAAAAAAAAGATTTTTATTACATTAGCCTGGCCACACAAAGTAGAGAGAAGCCTACCTTAAAAGGAATTGTAAATGTGGTTTTTTGGTCATAACAATGTCTCAATTACGAAATTTGCAAAGTTTTTAAGGGAATTGTTCTGTCATCTCAAATTGAAAGAGACGAAGTTTAACATCAAGACAGGACTTTATGGTTTTAACTTTCTATCCTTTGTAGTCAGAATTAGAAATCTCTTCAGCTACAAATTTAAGATATTTCTTAATGAAAATGATCTTTTCAAATATTAGAGCCATGGGCTAAAGATAATTATGGGTTACATTTGATGTTCTCAAACATATTAGTCTCAAGACTTCTTTATTCTCATACAAATTTTTCAGACTTCAGAGAGCTTTTCATTATGTGGTTATATCTCTACTTACCAATTAGATATTAAAACTGAATTGAAAAATGTTTATTTAAAACAGGAATAAACCTATAACTGATATCATCCTGCATTTTAAGAAAAAATATTTTTCATAACACAGTAATTTGAGTAGAAAAAGTGACATTGTTTCTTATTTTCAAGTGCTATGGTTTGAATGAGTCCTTTAAAGTTCATATCAGAAGCTTAATGTCCAATGCAACAGTGTTGAGAGTTAGGACCTTCAAGAGACGATTAGGTTAGGAGTGTCCCGCCTTTCTGAATGAATTGATGCCATTATTGGGGGAGTGCCCAAGTTATCTTAGCAGTGGGTTCCTGATAAAAGAATGAGTTCAGCCTCATCCAGCCTCTTTTCTTTTCTTTCTCTCTTTCATGCCTACTCTTTCACCATTCACCCTTCCACCATGGGAAGACATAGCAAGAAGGCCCTCATCAGATATGAATTTCTTCATCTTGGACTTCCCAGATTCTGTAACTATAAGAAATGCATCTTCAGGTTGGACGTGGTGGCTCACGCCTGTAATCTCAGCACTTTGGAAGGCCAACGTGGGCGGATCACCTGAGGTCAGAAGTTCCAGATCCACCTGGCCAACATAGCGAAACCCCATCTCTACTAAAAATACAAAAATTAGCCAGGCATGGTTGCGGGCATCTGTAATCTCAGCTACTCAGGAGGCGGAGGCAGGAGAATTGCTTGAACCCGGGAGGTGGAGGTTGCAGTGAACCAAGATTGTGCAATGCACTCCAGCCTTGGGGACAAGAACGAGATTGTCTCAAAAAAAAAAAAAAAAAAAAAAAAGAAATCCATCTTCATTCTTACAAATGTCTAGTCTCAAGTATTTTTTTTATAGTTGCACCAAACAAACTTGGACAGCAAGTCTTCTTTTATATGATGCTCTAAATAGAATAAATCTGAATTCTCAAACATTCTGCATTCAATCAGTTGTCATATGTTGCTGTGGTTGAAGTATATAAAGAAAATGTAGCCTCTGACAAATACATAGAAGAAAAGTGGAAGTGTATTTTCATAAACTTCTTACATTATTGTGGATATTCTTATCTAATAATAGCTCACAACCTGACATGTCACAGACTCTTAAAATCCATACCATTCCCTTGCAGTTTGAATGGATCTTTGCTATTTATGGTTTTGGGATACTATACATGGGTCTCCTGAAAATGTAAGCAATTTATTTGTGAACACTTTTTAAACATTTTATTTAATTTTATTTTATTTTAAGTTCTGGGATACATGGGCAGGACATGCAGGTTTGTTACACAGGCAAATGTATACTTTGGCTGTTTGCTACACCTATTAACCCGTTCACCTAGATATTAAGCCTGACATCCATTAGTTATTTGTCCTGATGCTCTCCCTCCCGCCGAGCCTCCTGACAAGCCCAGTGTGTGCTGTTCCCCTCCCTGTGTCCATCTGTTCTCACTGCTCAGCTCCCATCTATAAGTGAGAAAATGCAGTATTTGGTTTTTTGTTCTTATGTTAGCTTCCTGAGGGTAATGGCTTTCAGCTCCTTCCATGTCCCTGCCAAGAACATGATCTTGTTTTTATTGTTTTGTTGTTGTTGTTGTTTTAAATGGCTGCATATTATTCCATGGTGTATATGTACCACATTGTCTTTATCCAGAAAGATGGGCATCATTGACGGGCATTTGGATTGATTCCATGTCTTTGCTATTGTAAACAGTGCTGCAATAAACATACATGTGCATGCGTCTTTATAACAGAATGATTTATACTGCTTTGGGTGTATACCCTGTAATGGAATTGCCAAGTTAAATGATATTTCTGGCTCTAGGTAGCTGAGGAATCTCCATGCTGTTTTCCACAATGGTTGCACTTATTTACCCTCTCACCAACTGTGTAGAGCTTTCCTATTTCTCCATAGCCTCATCAGCATCTGTTGTTTCTTGACTTTTTAATAATCGCCATTCTGTCTGGCATGAAATGGTATCTCATTGTAGTTTTGATTTGTATTTCGCTGATGGTCAGTAATGTTGACCTTTTTCTCATATGTTTGTTGGTCATATAAATGTCTTATTTTGAGAAGTGTCTGTTCTTGTCTTTTGCCCACTTTTTAATTTTTTTTTTTTTTTTTTGTAAATTTGTTTAAGGTCCTTGAAGATTCTGGATATCAAACCTTTGTCAGATGGATACATTGCAAAAATTTTCTCCCATTCTATAGGTTGTCTGTACCCCTCATGATAGGTCCTTTTGCTGTGCAAAAGTGCATTAGTTTAATACCTCATTGGTCAATATTTGCTTTTGTTGCAATTGCTTTTGACATTTTCTTCGTAAAATCTTTGTCCATGTTTATGTGCTAAAAGGTACTGCCTAGATTCGCTTCTAGACTATTTATAGTTTTGGTTTTACATTTACATCTTTAATTCATCTTTAGTTAAATTTTGTATAAGGTGTAAAGAAGGGGTCCAGTTTAAATTTTCTTCATATGGCTAGCTAGTTTAGCCAGCACCATTATTAAAAAGGAAATTCTTTCCCTATTGCTTGTTTTTGTCAGGTTTGTCAAAGATTACATGGTTGTAGACGTATGGTCTTATTTCTGAGATCTTTGTTCTATTTTATTGGTCTATGTGTCTGTTTTTGTACTAGCACCAAGCTATTTTGGTTACTCTCGCCTTGTAGTATAAAGTTTGATAGTGTGATATCCATGAGTATGGAATGTTTTTCCATTTGTTTGTGTTCTCTCTGATTTCCTTGAGCAGTGGTTTGTAGTTTTCCTTGAAAAGTCTCTCACTTCCCTTGTTAGCTGTATTCCTAGGTATTGTATTCTTTTTGTAGCAATTGTAAATGGGAGTTTGTTCATGATTTGGCTCTCTGCTTGTCTATTCTTGGTGTACAGGAATGCTTGTAATTTTTGCACATTGATTTGGAATCCTGAAACTTTGTTGAGAAGTTTTTTTTTAATCAGCTTAAGAAGCTTCTGGGCTAAGACGATGGGGTTTTCTAGATATAGGATAATGTCATCTGCAAACAGAGACAGTTTGACTTCCTCTCTTCCTATTTGAATATGCTTTATTTCTTTCTCTTGCCTGATTGCTGTGGCCAGAGCTTTCAATACTATGTTGAATAGAAATGGTAAAAGAGGGCATCCTTGTCTTGTGTCAGTTTTCAAGAGGAAAGCTTATAGCTTTTACTCAGTGTGATATTACCTGTGGGTTTGTCATAAATGGCTCTTATTGAGGTGTGTTCCATTAATATCTATTTATTGAGTCTTTAACCTGAAGAGATGTTGAATTTTATTAAAGGCCTTTTCTGCATCTATTGAGATAATTATGTAATTTTTATCTTTAGTTCTATGTGATGAATCACATTTATTAATTTACATATGTTGAACTCCTTGCATCCTGAGGAGGAAGCCGACTTGATCGTGTTGGATAATCTTTCTGATGTTTCAGTTTCCCAGTATTTTATTGAAGATATTTGCATTGATGTTCATCAGAGATATTGGTCTGAAGTGTTTGTTGTTGTTGTTGTTGTTGTAAATGATGACATGTTGCATCATACAATATCAAAAATAACATTTCTGTAATGTTACCATGGATCTCATAAAAAGAATTTTATGTATTGGGAACCTGTCAAGCTTGTGATGGTGGGCAAAATTTGTCTCAAATTCTAATACATGCTCAAAAGCTCAAATTTTGTCACTGGGTACAAATACAGTCATTTGTCCTTCTTGAAGTTGCAGATGGACTTCATTCATTTTTAATAAATTATACATGAAATACCCCGGTTTGAATTGTCATAGGTTGTCAGTTATCCACTTGAGTAAAAATCTAAAAATCAGTTTTTTTCCATGAAAAAAAAAACTGCTCTATTCATATTGGACCTCCATTATATAGATTCCTTTCCTTGATACAAGTGTTATACCTCAACATGTAGCAAATGTTCTTTATGCATCCTTCCCATTTCTTGACAGAATATTTTAAAACATTGAATACTATTATTGACTATAGTCACCAAGTTGCGCTATCAAATACCAGAGGGTTGAAATTTAATAATTTTATGGTTTCAGCAAGGACAAAGCAAAACTGGTTTTCTTCCCTTGTGAGTGTGTGATAGTGAAGAATACCCCTGGTGGAGGCTGATATCACCACCACGATTTGTGCTAATTTTTCACACCATTGTTTTTGAACCATCAGTACAAATGTAAACACAGTAAAAAAAAAAAAAAAAAAAAGCAAATGGTGTACTGGCAAACTTATGAAGATAACTTTTATCTGGGACCCTTAAAAGGACCTATGGTATACCAGCTAAGCAAATACTACTTTTGAGAATCTGAGAACCACTCCTATATGTGCAGAAACCAGGGGACTTAGAGCAATTCTGAGAGAGGAGAACTGGGATCTAGTCTAGAAAAATTCATGCTCCAGAGTAAGGTAACGCTGGCAATATTTCCCCCAAGGAATTTCAGAATAACTAGGCACAAGTGACTGTGTTTCTCACCATCCTGACACTTTTTGAATGTGGAATAGGTCTATTGTAGAAAAGCTATTCTTATCTCAAAATTGTGTATTTAGTGTTGATATGCATGTAGGGAAAGAGGGACATTTACATGATCAAAAACAGCAGAATTCAAAAATCCAAGTCCACATATCATAGAGATTATGAGATCCCAAACTTTAAGCCTGATACTGTGATTGGATGACTGGGTGACTGCATTATGCTTGAGGCATCCATGAAAAGTTTATGTCCAGAGCACGAGGCATGGGAGGCTGTACAAATCACCACAGATTGTTCCTCCTGTGTCCATACCTTCTTGCCATGCATCTGTGAATGGGATCTTACTCTCTGGGCTTGTGCCTATGTCTTATTTTGGCCAAAGGATGAATAACAAACAAGATATAATCAGAGGATGTAAAAGCACTTGCAGAGCATGGCTTTTCTTTCTTGTTACTCTTAAGAATTTTAGCCTTTTTGAAAAGTTATTGATGTAATTTCATGTTATTTGGTTGCATGAAGTTGTCCTTAACCACTAAGGTTTATCAAGATTTCTATGCAGACTTATACATGTCTAGGATCCTTTTATCAAGGCAATTATGATCATCAGTTTCCTGCCTTTCCCCCACCATCACGAAACACTCAGTTAAATATAAATTGACATTTTTTAGATGACCACTCAGCATAATGCTTAAGAATGGAATCTCCTCTCTGTGACAGAACCCAGGAACTAATTGCTAAACACATAATGTTGATATATTGCAGAAAGAATTAAACTTGTTCTTCAGTTTTGAGGCCATGTGTAAAGTTAACCATGTTATAAAATATCTATTCCATATTAGAAATGGCTAGTCAACAGCTTATACTTCTCAAAATTCGTATTGTTGTGTACACAAACTAAGTTTCTATATGTAAAGTTAGTAAGTCTTTTTGTGTTACCCCAAAATAAAGGCAAATGATTAATTTTTCCCAGTGCCAATACAATTTTGACCTAAGCACTCAAAGTAGATACTCTACATTTTAACGCTTGAATCAGCCACAGCCCTATGGGAAAGCAGACAAAGCATTGACTTTTAAATGTGGACTTTTAAAATAAACTGTTTTTTTTTTTTTAAATGAAACAGAAATCAAAACAAAACAAAAGAATTTTGTAAAAGACAACATGTGAAAAACCCCAGGGTAATAGAGGGTGAGACCTTTGTGGCCCAGTTACCCTTGCTGATCCAGCTCAAAGGCAGCCAGCCTCAACTGAGTGGCAACTGACCACAGAAACGTACATAAGACAAGCTGCCACCAGTAAATCTAACCAACTGAGCCCAGTGAACTTACCACCCTTCAGAATCATGAATTCAAAAAATAATTGTTTTTAACCATTAAGTCATGCAGACTTTGTTATTCAACCAGAGTTAACTGATAAACACTGCATGTTTCCTCTTCATGGAATATTTAGTGTTCTTTACAAATAATTGTATTATTCTTTGCTCATGAGATTCCTCTGTTTTGAATTGTCCTATGTCTTGCTCTACCTTATAGTCTTACTCATTTAATCTTCTACAGTATTCTTTTAAATCTGTTCTTGATATCTTATTTAAATGGAATATCTATATCGATTGCTCTGCTTATAACTATAATATAACCATAACTAATAAAATCTTAGAAATAAGGAATAAATAAGACTTTTGATCAGATATAACATGAAAATGAACTGTTTAAAACTCATTTTGACAATAAAATATTAAAAATGCCAAAAATATAGTAATATTAAGAAAATTACATAAAAATAGTTATCTCTTCCATACATGATAAATCTGCAGATGTCATTTTTATTTGGATAGAGGCTATATAATTTTTTACATTTGTGTGTGTGTATATACATATATATATATGTGTATATATATATATATGTATATCCTTCTAAAGAAATGCCTCAGATTCTGTGATATTGATCTCATAATTTATTTTTAGTAACAATAACTAGGCTATCTACAGATTTGTTATTCTTATGGTTTTGTGAGTGTGGTAGTTGAGTTGTATTTTATTCAATTTACTTTATTTGGTTTTCTTTTGTCTTTACTAATAGTGTGTCAATGAGTGTACTTAATACATCTTGCTTAACATGTGAGACAGCATTTCTGGAATAACTTTCCAGAATCAGAGTTATTTTATTAAAAAGTTCTCTTATTTTACCATATAACTTTATTTCCTTGCTTATTTATTTCCTTATTTTTTTTAATCCTGTCATATTGAAATGCATCATTGGGTGATCCGTCAGTTCCTATAGCATAGCATCATTATATGAAGGAGGTATGCCAAAAGTAGTTGGAAATATTTTGTATTCAAACATAAGTTACATTCAGAATATGAACTATGCTGTAAGTAGCAACTGATGACAATAGAGTTCTTCAGTTTTCTTTGAACAAATGTATACACTTTAATACATTACATATCTCATGTGTCTAAAACATATTACTTAAGTTTGTACATTCTATTTTTTAGATGAAGAATTATATTTAGTTTCTTAATATATATTACTTATATGTGAAAATCACAATTAAATTCTTTATCATTTTATCAAGTTTATTTAAAGGTAAGAATATTCTCATTTATCAATGACATAAAATCAAATTACCTGGGAGAACATACAGACACACATACAGGTACACATCACTAAGTACGTCATATAAATTCAGACACATGTGCACATGTTCCTGGGTTGACATAGACATTGTAGAAAACCTCATTTCCACACGTGTGTGTACCACGCCCTGCAATGCTATTGTTTAAAATACATAGAAGCTACTGTCTTCTTCAGTTATCTTATTTTTGTTCCACCACTGTTTCAAATCTATTTTATTTTTCTTACTGTTGTCTTTGCTTGTTACTAAAGAAAAAAATGAATTTCTACAAACTACATATAAATAAATACAATATTTAATTACACCTACAGTCAATTTATAGATCTTTTCTATTTATAGCTACCTTAATATTTGACTTCCTATGAGGGAAAATCTCCTAAATAAAACACAAAATGATTAAAAAAAAAAAAAAAAAAAGAACTCCCCAAATATTCTAGTTGCCTTCAAAAAAGGCAAATCAAATATTTAACTAAATATTTAGTTTGTGGACTAATGTGCTGGAGTTACTTAGTGCAGCTATTACAGGCATACAGATAGATTCATTTAATTTGCTGGCAATACAAATAAACCTAAATATAATTTTAATATAACAATCAGTTTGAACAATTATCTCCCATAATTAAAAGTGAACTTTTTTTTACATTGCAGTTAGTTATATCATCACAGTCATCTTTCACTTGTATTATTACACAAAGCAGAGAAAATAGGACTTTTAGGCAAAACCACACTGTAAGACTTCGATGTTTTACCTGATGCATTTCCTGCCTACACAAACTCATTCTGATATTTCACAGAACAAAATGTTTTCTTTATCTCATTCTTCCCACCATGACCTCAGCATCTCCCTCTCTCTAACCCTTTCTTTTATCCTCTATTTTTCTCTTCCACACTCTTCCCCCATTTATCTTTTTTCTTCCCCTCTTTCCTCCACCACTCTTCTCTCCCCTGTGATAACTTTTTGCCTCTTCTTCTTTTCTCTTTTAGAGATAAATATTTGGATAAATGGGTGAAGATTAAGTCACTATCAATTATTCATACAAAGACTATACTTTCTAGGGAATCAAAGGAATACTTATTATCTGAACTAGACCACTTAGCCACAGAACCAAAACCATTAATATGGAGCAGTGTTCTATTTGCTTTTCTTTGTCTTTTTTGTCTTTTATTTCTATGGTAAGCATCTGCAAGACATCCAGTAGATAAACTGACTTTTATTTGGTAAATAAATTTAAGGGACTTCAATAGAGAAGTCCTTTTCTAGTTCATGGTCTGTTATCCCTAGGGCGTGGTTCAAAAAGGCAACTAGATGTCAGTCCATCGCACTCACATTGCAATACGCAGGAATGGGGAAAAGGAGAGGGAAAAAATGAGAATGAGCACAGTTCTATCATGTCTGTTTTACTGAAGGTTCCAAAGCTGTATAAGATACATCTGCTTTCTTTCCATTGTTTAAAACTAGGCACTCCTAGCTTCACAAAATGTCATTTTGTGAGATATTTTTATTCTGTGAAAGAAAATGTAGAGCTCAAATTTGAAGGCTCTATACTATTAAGAGGAAGAGAGAACAAATATTGAAGGACTACCAGTTGATCCTACAATAGTGCTTACTAAATTGGACCAATTCTTATTCTCTATTTTATAGCCTTAGAATTTCAGTGGTTACGTTGAGGAGCAAGTTCCATGTATTATAGCTTAATTTGAGTCCAATTCTGACAGAATCTCTTCTATAACATTTCATAGACAGATAGATGAGAGATAGAAATACACACACATGTATATATATAAAAACACATATATGTGTACATATTTGTGTGCATATATATACAGATATCATATATATATTTTTATCTATAATGGAAACTCTCAATCTCCTCTAAAAGTCTATAGTTTATCATTTATTTTACATGGAGTATGAACATTAATGTTATACTGGAATATATACATGATAAATGATTTATTGCCATGTTTCCAAAATTTTATAGAGGACTACATATATATATATATATATATATATATATATATATGTGTGTGTGTGTGTGTGTGTGTGTGTGTGTGTGTGTGTGTGTGTGTGTGCACGTGTGCATTACCTCAAAATTGTTTATAGCCAATGAACTGGTGTGAATAGATCAACTATTGTGATATAAACACATGACAGAAAGATATAGATAGGTTTCCTGTTAGTTTGATTTTTTTTTGTGTGTGTGTGTCAATTACTATGATTTTGGCGCTGAGCCCAACACCAGAGGCATTACAATAGCAGCAGATTAAGCAACTGAAGAAAAGAAAAGTGGAAAGCCGGTCTAACACAGTCAGTTGACTGGCCCAGTTGTCAATCTGCCTTGAGCGTACAGCAGTTTGCTTCTCTCTTCTAGCATATCCACATACCAGCCTTCATAAAAATCCCTTATGAAACTGGGAGAACAGCCTGCCTTTAGGAATATGTTGATGATTCCCAATGATCTTAAATTAAAGTCATATGGTCCTCAAGGCTTTAAAAAGCTTACGCCAACTTTATATCATTTTCACATCACATTTTTACTGAAACTCAACTAAGAATGAACTGACCTCTCACTATTCTTCATGTAAGATATATTTAATTTTTGAAGCTACTGATTCGCCTTTTGGCTAGCCCCAAATATTTCCTGTCAATCAATATCCTCACCTTTTTTTTTCTTAAATGACCCAGGGCTTGTTTTGTTGACCAGGCTGGAGTGCAGTGTCACACTCATGGCTCACTGCAGCCTCACCCTCCCACACTTGCTGGATCCTCCCACCTCAGCTTATGGAATAGCTGGGACTATAGGCATTCACCACTGCTCTTGGCCTAAATTTTGTTTTTTGCATTTTTTTGTAGAAGCAGGGTTTTGCCATGTCAACCAAGCTGTTCTTGAACTCCTGGATTCAAGCAATCTGCCCACCTGGGCCTCCCAAAGTGCTGGTATTACAGGTGTGAACAACTGCAGCTGGCTATCCCAACTTCTTTTAAAACTCTGCTTTATACTCAATCTCCAAGGAAAATTTTTCTTTAAATTTTTTAGCTATTACTGATTGTGTACATCTTTCTATGATCCTTCTTGTTTCCTTGTCTCTGCCATGAGCACCATTCTAGCATTTCCATGGTAGCACTATATATATGTATAGTGTTGTATTATGACTCAATAAACCCTCTGTAGACTAAACATGACTTTATTAGGTAAATTGAATAAAAAGTTGTCTGTAGAGATTACTCGTTTTTTGAAGTAGTGATGTTTCACGCTAAGTTATTCATATTACGGTCTGTTGACTTCTGTGATCTTGGCAATCTCTACACAAAGCTCTCCTGATGAATTTGGAAGCTGCTAGGTTGTTAGTATCTGTGACACTGAAACAATTGGTTTTGTATAATTAATTGCCCTATTCAAAGTCATAGCATCTTTGAAGGAGAGAAGAAGAATGCACAATTAGTTTTGATGACCATATAATGAGATATGAAAGCTGAAAGAGATTAATATAAACTTAGTGTGAAGATATTTCCATAATTATCCCAGGGTAACATATTGGTTACAGACAGTCATTACCATTTGCATGATCAAGACTATTTTTCCATTTTCCTTTTATATACTCCTAAGATACTTTTACTGCTTAGAAAATACCTTAAATACTTGCAATTCTAATGGGGAGTAATTTTCTGCTAAATTAATTTGTTAGAAGTAATCTCCCGCTGATTTAGTGTACTCTTTGCATGCTCTAGAAACTTCAGCTATTTGAGGTGTTCAAATTAGTAGTGTTTTCCAGAGATAATGGGGATCACTTGAATCTCATGGGATCACTTGAACCTCATGGCACGCATCGGGGATATAAAAGAATTTTCAGTGATTCATCTCTCAGTTAAAGAGAAGGAAACTTATGGCTACATTGTACACATAAAATAGAGTTAAAAAATAACATCACCTATACATACTCGTTTTTGGTAAATTTGTTTGAAAAATTAGCTGAATTGCAACAGAATACAGTGGATTATGACAGAAAATGCAAGGAAAATATTTTAAAGTCCAGCTTTATTTACTTAACATGTCTCACATTTTCTTCTCAATTCTTTTTTTTTTCTTCCTGAGTGCTGTTGTTATTAAAAATCAGCTGCAAAAGCACGTCTGCATCTCCTCCCATCTTCCCTGGCATATGCTAACTCTGAGTAGGTATACTGCAACAAATTGTTTCTAGGCAATTGGGAGTTTCTACCTGGAATAAGTGGCTATGATACAGTAAAAATATTGGCAAATGAAATTGCTTACTGTTGTATATAATGGAACAGCCAGTGATTATTTGTTTTTGACCTTCCTATCTGCGAAGAGGCTAAAATTAGAAAGTACTTCTTTTCTTTGTGGTAAGTAGCTCATTTCCAATCTCCTGTAGGTTAAAGATTCTTTAGCAGTTTCTTTGTAGTAAGTCATTGGTTTCATTTCAAGTAAATTCAAGTGAAACTTAAAACATTTACCAGGCATATGACAATGTGGTCTATTTATATTAATAAATATGAACATATTATAAGATTACTATGCTTATATTCCTGCAGTGACCTTAAAAGCATGGTTAATTTGGTATATTTCCTCTTTACCCATAGAGTTATGCCTTACAAACATAGCTCAGTTGTTGTTTTCAGTTTTGTCATCCAAGTTAAATGCAAAATGTGTATTTCATTATGATTCTCAATTAACTAAAAAAGCAATGTATAGGCACACAACAATCAAATATATTAAGCCACTCCAATCACATATAGTCATACTCCCCATAATAACATTTTGGCCAACAATGGATCCATATACAATGACAGTCCCATAAGTTTATGATGGGACTGAAAATTTCCTATTGTCTAGTGACAACGTAACCATCAAAACATCTTAGCACAAAGCACTACTCATGTATTTGTGGTGATGCTGGTGTAAACAAACCCACTCTGCTGTGAATGGTATAAAAGTACAGTACATACAATTATGTACAGTATATAACACTGGATAATATACAACAGTGCTACTGGCTTATGTATTTACTATACTATTCTTAATAGTATTTTAGAGTAGACTACTTCTACCTGTTAAAAAATAAGTTAACACAACCTCAGACAGGTCATTGAGGAGATATTCCAGAAGAAGGCATTGATGTCATCAGAGATGACAGCTCAATGTGTATAACTGTCCCTGGGACAAGATGTGGAGGTGTCCCTTGTCCCTGGGACAAGACAGTGATGTTGATGATGCTGACCTGGTATAGCTCTAGGCCAGTGTGTGTGTGTGTCTTTACTTTTAACATAAATAGTTTTAAAAGAAAAAGCTTATAGAATAAGGATATAAAGAAAATATTTTTGTACAGCTGTACCACACATTTGTGTTTAATCTAAGCATTATAAAAGAGAAAAGAAAAGTAAAAAAATAATGATAAAGTAAAGAAGGTACAGTAGGCTAAGGTTAATGTATTAAGAAAGAAAATATAACTTTAGTGTTCATAAAGTTTACAGTAGTGTACAGTAATGACCTAGGCATTCAAATTCGCTCACCCCTTACTCACTGAACTCACTGACTCCTCTAGAGTAACTTCAAGTTTTGTAAGTTCCTTTTATGGTAAGTGTTGGATTCAAGTATATGATTATTTATTTTTTATATTGTATTTTTACTTTTTATGATTAGATAGGATTAGATACATAAATACCATGATGTTATACTTACCTCCACTATTCAATACCATTTAGCCTATGTGTGTAGTAGGCGATAACAGCTTAAGTTTGTATGAGTAAACTCTACGATTTTCACACAACGATGAATTTGCCTAAAGATGCATTTCTCAGAACGTATCTCTGTCTTTAAGCAATGTATGATTGTATATCCATTGAACTGTTTTTTTTTATGTTGGAATTTATTACTTGTCAATAACCAGATTTTTTATTTTAAAGTAATAGTAGAAAAACTATACTGTATATATTTGAGACTATATATATATATATATATATAAATATACATATACATGTTTAGGTGTGTTTGTGTTTGTGTGTATGTACAAAATCTTCTATTCAAAGAAGTTGAGATTGACAAGAATTATTAAAGACTTTAATCTCTCTGCTGGCAGCCTTCTTTAGATGACTCTTCTGAAGTTTTTGACAATGTTTGACACTCTTTTACCCCACAAAGTCTAAAGCTCACTTCATATTTCTTGTATAATTTCTCAATATTCCAAATATATACCTTTTTATAATTTAGTATCATTTTTATTTTCTTTCAATAATTTCTAGTGAAATCTTTCATAATTTGGATGGTTAAAGCTGTAGGGGAGCTTAGAAATCATATAGTAGTCCATGTATTTATAACCTGGGACCCATGGATGGCCAGAGTAAGCCGACTGAGTATTAGAATTCCTGAGCACTGAAATTATATGCACAACTTGGGGCACACATTTATACATGTATTCTTTGGAAAGAGATTCCACATTCACTACTTTCCCAGAAGTGATTGGAATTCAATGCAGACCAAGAACAACTGACACTGGCAACCCTCCCCCACCACCACTTTCATGTGACACCATGGGACCCAGAGCAGGAATGTCAATTTCCTTTAGTTTAGTCACATAGCCTGTGCTCAGCCCTGCGTTCTCTTTTTCATGAGCCACCTTCTTCTGTTCTCTTTATTCCAGATTGGTTTCTACTTTCCCACATGATTTATGTCCATCAATATTGATATACCACTCCCACTGAAGAACAGCATTTGCCATGTGTGAAAAATTAAAATGTGTTGGACAATTGGCTGAGTAACAGAATAAACTACAGTTTCAAACCAGGTACTGATAAAAGTTTTCCCATATTTTTAAATCCTAAGAAATCACAGCATTTTATGTAAAATCCAGTTATCTGATACAATGGTTGTATTGGAGATATTCAAACTTATAGGAATGTATTCATTACTTAAGGAATTCACAATCTGATAAATTCAACAGATACATAAATGAGTAATTATAACATAAATTAAAAATTAGAATAAAATTTTAAAACATAAAATAATAGCTAATATTTATTAATCCCCTACCATGTGATAAGATATAACATTTTAATAAAAAGATTTTAAGTTTCACAAAAAAATATTTGAAATAAGTCATATGGTAATCTTTATTCTGCAAGCAAACAGATACGAAAATCAAATACTTTTCCTAAGCAAGCTCAGTAGTTGCAAGCTGTTTAGGAATTCAAACACAGGCAAGCTGGCTGTAATGTGAATGCCCTTCAACTATGTGTGTACCCATTTTATCTTTCGAAGTAACATTTTGAAATGCAAATGAATAATGAGTTGTAACATGAGGATTAGAACTCAACATCAGAATCACAGCAGTTTAGAACCAAAAGTAATTTAGATAATATGCAGTATAATCATCTAGTAAAGGAACCTGTTTCCCCTACAGTTCTATATGTTCTGTAAGTTTTCTGAGTCTTTCTGATCACAGCTCATTTCTCATGTATATTAGAATATCCAGCCCCTACACATGACCTTTTATATGGTAAGCTTCCAATCACTGCTTCTCAAAAGGATCAAAGAAAGAGTGAGATGCATCAGAAATGACTGTACAAATATATATGGAGAGCTATTCAGATTATACAATCTTCAGAGAGTGTTAAAAATTGTTGACACAAGAACATAATAAGTTGAATTGGGGGAAGTGAGTGGGGAGAACGGAAAAAAGGAGAAGTCAAATCAGAATAGGATTTGCTCCTCAAATCATTACGGTTTGGGTGTCCTAGGATTTGATATTTACAATCCACACATTTCTTCTACATATACACCTATTTTCACATCTTCAAATATGTGAGCCAGTATTCACAAATTTCCTTCTCCATTTCAATTTTTCTAGTCCAAATTGTTCCAGTTTTGCATTGACTTACTAGGTATTTCCATTTGGGTGTGTCGCAGAACATTAAATAAATCATATCCAAAATGGAGTTTACCATGTCACTCCAAAATGATGTCCGTACCTCTATTTTGCCCAGTTAAATGGGATAATCACCAACCCAATCTATCCGAATGTTTTCCTTGCATCTCGTCATCATATCAGTCATGCACATTCTCATGAATTTTTACATAATGTCATTTTAACGCAGGGGCTATTATGTAATCTTTTTCACACCCCCAATTCCATTGTCCATTTTATGATTACATATTTCAAGACAAAAATCAGATTTTTTGTGTGTTTTTTTTCTTAAATTCTCTCAGCAAAGTTATTCAATTCTTGGCTCCATAATTCAGTGACTAGAGAATATGAATAACTGCAAGTCTCTGCCTCTTTCCCTCCTTCCTATTGAAACCACCTTTGCCAAATTACGACTGAAACAGTGAAAGAGATCTAACTCAACTGACTCCATCTTGCTTCTAACCTCCAAGCTGTCCCTGTTCATTCCTGGGTGTAGGCTGAACTAACTTTGGGAGTGTGATGGTTAGTACTAAGTGTTAGCTTGATTGGATTGAAGGATGCAAAGTATTGATCCTGGGCGTGTCTGTGAGGGTGTTGTCAAAGGAGATTAACATTTGAGGTGGTGGGCTGGGAAAGGCAGACCCACCCTTAATCTATGTGGGCACCATCTAATCAGCTGCCATCATGGCCAGAATATAAAGGAGGCAGAAAAATGTGAAAAGTGACTTGACTGGCTTAGCCTCCCAGTCTACCTCTTTCTCCTGTGCTGGATGCTTCTTGCCCTCAAACATTGGACTCCAAGTTATTTGGCTCTGGGACTCAGATTGGCTTCCCTGCTCCTCATCTTGCAGATGGCCTATTGTGGAACCTTGTGATAATGTAAGTTAATATTACTTCATTACTTCCCCATATATATATGGGGAAGTAATGACATAGCATTATAAATATAATAGGAGATATATCTATAATAGGAGATTATATATATATATATATATATATAGCATACATATAATAGGAGATACATACATACATATATATATATATATATATATATATATATATATTAGGAGAGAGAGAGATAGATATAATAGGAGATATATATATATCTCCTATTAGTTCAGTCCCTCTAGAGGGAGAAACTTGTAGTTTAAAACAAAGACAATAACAGCCCTTTCCCAAAGCAGACTTCCTTCTTGCCTGGGGACTAGATCCCCCTTAAACAGCTCCTAAGATCAGTGCTTGAGATATTTTGCAGACCCTACACTTGATGGATCAGCTGGCACCTCCCTTATCGATAAACTGGCTCATCTGATCTTGTGACCTCCACCCAGGAGCTGACCGAGCACAAGAAGTCAGTTTCAACTCACTATGATTTCATCTTTGACCAATCAGCACTCCTGGCTCACTGGTTTCCCTCCCACCCACCAAGTTGTCTTCAAAAATTCTGCTCCCTGAATGCTCTGGGAGACTGATTTGAGCAATAATAAAACTCCAGTTTCCCATGCGACCAGCTCTGCCTGAATTACTCTTTCTCTATTGAAGTTCCCTTGTCTTGAGAAATTGGCTCTGTCTAGGCAGCAGGCAAGGTGAACTCACTGGGCTGTTATACTATCAAATCTTCAAAGATTAAAGAATCATTAGTTCATGCTTTTAAGAAAAAAAATAGAGTAACCCATTTTTGTTGTTATTCTAGCAAAATAGTTCACTCTATAATTTGCTTGTAGAATTGAAATATGTGACTTACATTTTAACATAGAGAGAAGGTTATTACCCCTTAGCCAAAGTGTGAGCAATGATTATTCAGCAGAACAAAGAACAAAGAATGTTAAGTCTCCTGAAATGTTTGTATGTGCAGGTACAACTATAAGTACAAATACAAATATGTATAAATATGTGATAAATTTTATTAAAAATAAAACATGGAAGAGTCAGTCTTCAATCTATAAATTAACATGTCAGTTAGACTTTTAATTATAATTTCCTAGAAAATAAGATTTAATTTTCTTTTCTGAGAACAATTATTCATCATTAAATCTTCAGAAAGAAAATATTTTCCATGCAGTTAAGGTGTAAAACATAATTTTTTCCCTTCAAGAGTTTTAATGAATTGGTAACCATATAGATTATACACAAAATTTATTTCAAACTGTTTTTATCTAAATTAAACATACTAAAATATACCAATATGTTGAAATAATTTCATCTACTTAGATTTAATACACCAAAAGTAATATAATAATTTACTGAAATCATCTACAAACAAATAGCAAGAATCTGTAAAGAAAATAGATTTTTTTCAGTCTATTATTTTTAAGTTATATTTGATTCTAATATTACTTAATACAAGCTATTTTTTTTTTCAATCCAAATACAAAATCTAGTCTGAGTGGCCATGTTTTAACCAAGTGTTATTCATAAAGTCAAAATACATTAAAATACAATAGCAGAAAACTTCAAAGCAGACTGTAGCTGAGTCAGCAATCTAAAAATTATTTTAAAAATAAATAAAAATAATTCCAAGCTAAACTAAAAGTATATTCTTTTATACATTTTTAGGTAGAGGGACCTAAAATATAAACATAATGTGGGGTTTCTAAAATTATATTTGGAAAATTACACTATGAAATATTTGTTGCTAAGCATTCTTACAATCAATCAAGCAAACAATAAAAATCTTTTTATGGCCACAAAATGTTTAAAGAAAGAATTCTTAAGTTAGGCATTCTCTAAAATTTATTTAACCCAAGATTCTAGTATAATCAAAGTCTAGATAGATATACCTCAGGTATATCCACAATTCTAACAAATCTTACCATTTTGACCTTTTGCTAAACATAGCTTTTCCAAATACATTTAAACATAAAATTATCTTTTATTGTCAGAAAATTTTTTAATAGAACACTGTGATTAGTGATAGCTCAATTCATAGATTGTTCATTGCTCCATAATTATTTTAAGGGAAGCAAAATATCTTGTATTTCTAACAATAATAAGAATCCATGGCAATTTTAGTATACTTATATTTACTCAGAAATGTCTTAGTTTCATTCTGAACTAAATTCAAAAATTACTTTGCCCAGAAAGTGTTTAGGAGACACATGAGACCTAGTCAAGTTCCCCTCTCACAGCCTTGCTCCTTGGACTTTGTACTTTCTTTTCAGGCCTCCTATTACAATTTGAATAAAAATATAAATTATAGCAATCTAGCATCATTGTTTTTCCTACAGAATGTAAAGAAGCTCTAATTCAGACTTAATCATTGTATTCATAGCACCTAGCACAGTTGGTAGAATTTGGTAGGTCCTCACCAAGAAAGTGTTATTGTTTGAATGAAGATACTGAAGCTCAGAAAAGTGATGTGACTCATCAATATTATAGTACCAGTGAATAAGTGTCAAGTTTAAATAAGAGTCCAAATCCAAAATACAGATCTTTGTCTCTAGACTTACACTTTCTAATGATACCACATGCTATGGGTGCTACTTGAATTTGAATTTAAATGGGTTAAATTAAATGTAATAACATTTTAGAGCCTTATTTTACATTTAAAATGCTCAATAATCTTATGTGGCCAGTGGAAAATGGAGAGTTTTCCCATCTTTGCAGGAAGTTTTAAGGGTCAATGTTGCTCATGTTTTGACTCTATAAACAAAGTATAGTGTAAAAATAATAAATTAGGCCTTTTATAAAACTTAAATGTTAATTATATTTACTATAAAATCTACCTTGGATTCTTTTATTTTAAAGAGAGTAATTATTTTTTTAATCTATAAAAAATTCAACAATATCATTTTAGAAGAAAATAAATTTAATAATCTTAATATTTATCTTTAAAATAATATCAATGGGATAATGTGAAAATGACAATGAGCCACTAATTTAGCTATGCTGATGACAGACAGTAAGAAATTAGGTTCATTTTGATAGGAAGATTTAATTAAGGCAAATAATTTGACATCACCTGTGTCTCTAAAGCACAATGTAAATTGAAGATCAGGTTAATTTGATCATCATGGACAAGCCAAACAAAGGAAAATACCATAAAAAATGCATTATAATCTCCGTTATTAATTTGCGATATGTAAATTGACTCTATTATCTGATTAATACATATAATTATTAAAATCAGTAGAGTTAAAGGCAAGGACATTTGGACAGCAGTAAGTTATATTAGACGAAAATAAAAACTGACTGCCTACTTTGACCAAAAAAAAAAAAAATTTAACTCCCTACATTAAAAAATAACATTAAAATTTATTGCTTCAAGACAATGTTTCTGTAATACAAAATCATTAAATAAACTTAAAAAATTTGTTTGTGAAATGGATTTTAAAGGGTAAAAATGGGCTTAATTTGTTAAGGGAATGATTCAGATAAGGAAACAATGATCAATTAAATATTACAAATTTCTATGCTATGAAATTGGAAACTTTGCTAAAAATGCAAACATTTTTAATATTTCAAGACTGAAAACTACTGAGTTTAATGAGGCAATATAGACATTTTGCCTTTCAAAAAGTAAGCATCAGCACAGTAATAAATTTCAGGAAGACCTAAGTCCTGATCCTGTTGATGGTGTGGTATTCTTGAAATGGGTAGAATTTCCTGGTCTTACATCAACATTCAGAAAACCTGAGGCTGCTACCAATTGTGTATATCAAGTAAGTATACAGGAAGGTGGACATTCTCCAAATGTGCTGAGAGTAGAAAGAAGACATAAAAATTCCCCATGAACAGGTCGGTTTTGGTTATGAGGTTTTCTAAAGAATTTGATAAGTTCCTTTTTCTTTTTTTTTTGAGACAGAATCTCGCTCTGTCACCCAGGCTGGAGTTCTTAAATGTACCCTGAATTAGGTAATATCATCAACTTGCTTTCAACGGTCTTGAACCTTCTCCTTTTCAATGAACATTTGCTGATGTTCATAGAATAGGGAGCTCTTTGAAGACAACTGATTCTTTGCATTCCTTTCCTCTATATATTTCCATTTAGAATTTTCACTATTGAGACATCATCAAAACAATAATTTTTGCTATCCTCATCATTACAATGCTGATGAGTGTCAAGTGTCTGCTCAGAAGCTAAAACCATGTCACATAGAAGAATTTCAGTCAACTATTTTAAGTTGCTCTCTGTCCCATGCCACATATATCTTGATAGCATACCATTCTACGTACCCTCTAACACTTCCCAATAGATTAGTCTATAGTTAAGAATCAACTTTTATGTTATCAGGGGCAAATAGTTATTTTTTTTGAGAACATAAGAGTCAGTTTTTAACAATAGACTAATGTACTGCAAAGTGTTAGAAGGTACGTAGAATGGTATGCTATCAAGACACATGTGACATGGAACAGACAGCAACTTAAATAATTTTGTTCATGGTGCTTTCTTCAGATGGTTCAAATAGTAGGAAGCAAAGTAGCCAGGATTACAGGCGCACACCACCACACCCGACTAATTCGTGTACTTTTGGTAGAGATGGAGTTTCACCATGTTGACCAGGCTGTTCTCAAACTCCTGGCCTCAAGTGATCCACCTGCCTTGGCCTCCCAAAGTACTGGGATTACAGGCATGAGCTACATCTCCTGACCCCATTACTTGTATTGTAATGTAACCCAGAAGGATAAAGTAAGAATAATTTAAAGTAATATAACAAAAGAATATCTAGATGTTAATATGAAATATGGATATTTATCAGTGCTTTAAAATAAATTGTGTTAAAAATCTGTTTCTTAACAATATACAGTAGGGCCTGTCAAAGGAGGGGAGTGGCATTGGGAGGGAGAGCATCAGGAAAAATAACTAATGCATGCTGGGCTTAATACCTAGGTGATGGGTTGATAGGTGCAGCAAACCACCATGTCACACATTTACTTATGTAACAAACCTGCACATCCTGCACATGTACTCCAGAACTTACAATAAAATAAAATCATAAAATTACTTTCCCAAAATGTTTTACTTTACTCTTTGATACCTCTGGAATATTACTGCAAATTAATTTAAATGGTGATGGCTGTCACCTAATTTAAAGTTCTGAGATCAATTTGTCTGGCTTAGTGAATGAAATCAGAATGATTATTCTAAAGGCTGATTTATAGTAGCTGTGATTTTACTTACTAACTAAAATTAGTTTTAATTAATATTAAAAACAACACTAAAATTTCAAACATTTTATTTTCTCAA
This sequence comes from Cheracebus regulus, assembly GCA_963574635.1. Taxonomy (NCBI): domain Eukaryota; kingdom Metazoa; phylum Chordata; class Mammalia; order Primates; family Pitheciidae; genus Cheracebus; species Cheracebus regulus. Next base: position 87,284 of record CAUYQU010072108.1, read on the forward strand.
AATTTGACTTTGAAAAAAAAGTCATACAATAATTAGCACTGTGAAAATTGATCTTTTTAATTTTGAATAGTTTGCTCAAAGTTAAGACAGATAACTAATAGTCAGTATTCAAATGTGTGCTAATTAAAAACAATAAAATAACAAAATTTTAAAAGAAACAAAAATCTATGGTCTAGATATACTGTCAAAAGGCAGAACTTATCTGTCGTCCCTGAATTTCTTCCTGTGTCATCTTTCTAGAAGACCAGAACAATTTTCTTCTGGCTTTCTGTGATTTCAAATTCAAGGAATTATGTTGGGGCTTTCATGCCATCAAATACAATTTTGCTTAGAAACCTTCTCTTTATTCAACAGTCTTCTAGCAAAATAATTTCACAGTAAAGAAAAACAACTCAATCACCAAAAAACAATGTACTTTCAACAGCTAAGTAACACTAATATTTTCTTGCACACACTGTTTTGAGAATAAAACTACTATAAGAATTTGGGTCTGAATTTTCAGTCCAATCTGGCTTTCAGAATGACTGTGTTATTGGACATAGAAATGTTTGTATTTATAACTGTTGGTTAGTATCAAAAACTTTAGTTGCTTAGTGTATGACAGCATAAAGAGGAAATGTAGGAGATCTTTTCTCATAAGAATATAAAAATAAGGAGTAGTCATTTTAAAAAATATGCTACTAAGTGATAGAGTCAATAGCTATGTTTAAATGTCATTAACACCAGGCTCAAATGATGGTAGGAGCCTTTGGTCCCAGCTACCGGAGCGGCTGAGACTGCAGGAACACTTGTACTCAGCAGTTCAAGAATAGTCTGAACCACATAGTGAGGCCCTGTCTTATTTCTCTGCTATGTTTTCCTTTTATGTTTTTACATTTTTGATAGGTGATTTAATTCGGAGACATAGATCAAACTAAAATCTCAGCAACTTATGTTTATGTCATATTGGGACACTAGCTACTTTTGGGATCACCCTGCTTTTAATTCTGTTCATGTTGCTCTGCTAATAATGCTCATGCATGATCAGCTGATTCATCCATGGGAAAGATAGTTTCCCATGGACTTTTCCGTGGACAAATCAGGATGATCCTGGAGGATGATCTGAAGTAGGCAGTAAAGCAGGGGTCTTGAGAATGGACAAGAAGCCTGGAGTCTTTTCACAGATTACCCTATGACTGACTAAAAATAGCTGAGAGGAGTTGGAGAGAAATCAATGTTCTGTCCAAAGTTTAAAGAACATTTCTGGTTTCCAACTTGGGAATATATAACATCACTGAATAATTCAGTCTAATCATTTTAAGTTATTTATGATATAAAAATCACAGACACAATCTTTATATCAATATTGTGTAGATGAAACAATACATCGAATGTTTTTTTTTCTCAAAGTCTGGTAATAGCACAGGCTTGCATAGGCCAACTTTATCTCAGGTTCATTCAAGCAGAACAATATTCATCTGGATTTCTGCACTCTGTTGAAGTAACGTTCTTGCTCTCAAAAGCAGATTAGTGAAAAAGTTCTAAGTTAGATAATGCATATCTACAGAAGCCACCTTCTCAATCAAAGTAGGAGTCTGGATAAATATCATCATCATAACTGAAAATATCTTTGTGTGTGTGATTTGCTTCCTAATCCTAGACTTTTTATTCAAGCTAACAGCACAAACACTAAAATTTCACTAGGCCATATATTTAGAAATCATCTTGTGAAGGCCAAGAGAGCCTTAGTAATTGACAACTGATTAAACCCAAGACCCAGAATGTCATAAGTCAGATAAACCCAGAGTGACTTGTTAAACCCTTAAACTATCATGAAATTTAAAAGTAGCATATCATTACATAAGCGTTGATACTTAGGTAGGTCTTAGGTAACAGCTGTCAATTGGGTGGTATATTGACAATGTAAGATTTTTAAAGCAGCTATGGCAATTTATTAATCCATTCAATTTCTATAATATGGATCAGGAAACATGGAATTTGATTCTATGGTTGCATTTAATTTAAAATATATCCTCAGATTATCATAATTTATTATACAAATGCATTAAAATGAAGAACATTTATATTCATCCCACTTAGGTCGTATGCATCAATCAATGGCTAGAAAAAATGCTACCTGACTAAAACAAGTTAAGTAGACATTCATTATAAACTAAGGGGTGTGAAATGACTATATTCCAAGTCCTTTTTTGGTTCTAAATGTCTTTTTGTTTTTTTCAAAGAGTAAACCAACTTTTTCTTACAACATATATTGTATACATATATATGTAAAGCATACAGATGTGTATATGTGTATTTACACGTGCAATTGTACTTTACACGTGTTTGCATAATGTTTAAATACAGATCAGGATTTTGACATATATAGAAAAAAAAGGAATGTTTGAATGACTTCAAGAAAATACAGAAAAGCAATCATGGGATTGAATTATTATAATTTTCAAAGCAAATAGCCATAAGAGACTAAAATAACAAATGATAATAGTAATGTTTTTAATTAAAATATCCAATTAAAATTATACAACTTGAAAGGAAAACATACAATTACATGACTCCATTTCATGTTAAAATGTAGTTCACTTAGAGAGTCACTAAAACACAAACATCACTTGATTTTCTAGGTAGTTGTTTGCTATGAATATACATGCACACACACACAGGCACACACACACACACTCTTAGATATGTTATTGCTACTGATTTTTAATCTCCTTTGCTACTTCCGTGGAGTTAAAACATTAATTCCCATAGGAAAAATCTGTTTCAGAGACACTTCTCCCTCTGGTTTGTAGTTGTCTAATTAAGCTAATACCATTCAGGTAAATATTTATTACCTTCATCAAAACTTTATTCTCCTTACTGGGATGAAATGATATGAAAAGGCAGCCTGCCACCCTACTTTGTTTCTGAAGATGCAAAGATCAAAGTTGCTGATGCCGTCACACAGTTTTTAACAGTTTCTTTTTCCCCTAAGTAAAACTTCAGAAAAGGTGTTTACCTGGTTTGAGGACAGGTTTTAATATTCCAGTTGAGAAACATGAGTTGGGTAAAATGGGAATAACCTATATTTTCCAAAGTCCCATTTACTGCAGTTGCTGAACTCAGCAGTATATATTGAGACTGTTAAACAGAAACACATTACTGAAAACAAATTCTATTGAGGAATATTTCAGATAATGATTAAAGTAACCATAAATGAAATAAACTGTTTTGAGTATTGTCAACTACTTTCTTCAATATGGAAATAACTTTAAGAGAAGAGAAAGACAATTTAGAAATGTGGTTTTGAGTATTAGGGCATCATTTGCTATGAGCAGAAATAAAGTACCTGATCTAAAGAGAAGACAGTTAATGTTTCTGTAAGAAAGTTAAGAGAAAATTCTTTTTTAAAGAAGTAACTCATGGTATTAGTATTTTTCTAGTTCCCAATATAGCAGTTGTTTTCTTCTAATGTATTAATATATACAAATTATTCATTCGAATAAAAACTTTAAATGCTTCTTTAGTGCTTATATAATATACCATGTTCTCAAGAAAACATATTTTTCCTTCAAAACAGTGTTTAAAGCTGTATTTTCTAAAATAATAAAATACCATTTTTAAGGATGTTGAATTTTGATTAGAGACCCTAGTTTCTCTGAGAAAAGAACTGGATTAACAAAATCTTTTTTAATGTAGAAAATGTAAATTAGCTATGAAAAGAGAGTATTTTATGCACACATCCCAAATACTTTGTGAAGTTTATCTTGAAGATATAGCATAGAATGAAACCAATTGATAGGAGACACGACTGCCTCAAAATTCTCTTTCTTCAGAATGCTGGACTTTGTTGGGAAAATGGGTAGATACAGTCCCTACCTCCAAAACACTAAGATTCCTAAATAAATGAATGAGAGCTAACCGTGAGGTTGAATCTGGGGGCTTAAGAAACATGATGAACAAGCAAGACATGAAGAGCACAGAACACAGTTTTATTTTCCTCTGCCCACCTCCCACATTGCCAAAGTAAACCTGTGGAATTCATTATTTCCTGTCCCTTGGATAAAATCTATAGCATGTCACAAGGATGATTCCAGTCATTTTTGGGTCATTGACATCTCTGCTTATTTTTATCAGGAAAAAATTCACTTTAGTTCGGTCTCTTTTCCGAAATAATATATCTAGTCCTGTGTAAAACAAAACAACAATGTAAGAAAAACAATGTTTTTATCTGAAACCTCCCTTTTATATCCAAATTTCTTTAATCATCGCTCCTAAGATAGAGGATCAAAGCTGGAGGGGAGAGAATAAGTGAATGGCAGAAAAGTTTTCCTTTGACTGGCCCTGTCCTGGTGATTCATCAGGGTGACCTGCAGGCATATGGCTGTTTGAAGCTTGATCTTTCTCTAAGGTAGCTCTGTGTCACTTCTTCAGAGCTGCTTCCTCTGTTCTCACCTCACCTGGATAGCTTACGGGCAGTTCCTCTACATAAGCAAATGTGTCCTTCAGTAGACAAATCTCTTGTTATTTATAATTAATATTTAAGCCTCTTGGCATTTCATGGTACACCCCTAGCTTCTTTCCACTGATGTCTCTTCGCCTCCCTCAAATGATCCATCTGTATCTCAAGGTTCCCTGAAAAACACTCACTCATCCTTGGTTTTGAGACATGCTGGACAAACAGGCAAACCTCATTCAGGAAACCCCTATTAACTCTGTTGGTATGACAATTACCAGCCCTAAGCTCTCAGCCTTTGGTTTACTTACGTTTGAATTTAACATTATTACTGTGTCCTTGATATCAGGAGACACATGTCAATTCTCTCCGTAGGCATGCAAAAGCTGCTCTCCCTAGGTTTGACTCAAGGGTCAGTAATGAACTGCAGCACTTTCAAAGAAGTGCCCTCTCAATCCTCAAGCCCCTGACTACTTCAACTTCCAATGGTTTCGAACTTGTAGTAGATGTGGTGCTGAGTTTCCAAACCAGTATTTAACCAACAAGCATGCTAGTCATTTGGGGTAGGTATATTTAAAAATATGGAGACACTTGTTTTATATTATTTTCAACAACAACAAAAAATGAGTTTGAAAACCTTCCACCTGAAAAATCTCTTTTGTATTAGGTTATCTGCACATAGATGGGATGTGCATTCTAAGCCAAAATAAAACTATAATAAGATTCAAATTTCTTAAAAAGGTATTCAACAGACAAAAAGTTGAGTAGAAAACAGATCAAGGTGTCATTGTCTGGTGAATTATGGTGATATAGTCAAGTAATTTATATAATTCAGATAATAAGCCAATAGATTTACAAGCCAATAGATTTTGATGGAAATTTTTTTTCTGACATAGTCAAGATCTTTTCTGATGCATGAAATCTAGAATCTAGAAGGAACCCTGAAAAAAGTCAAACATTGCACCTAGAATGTAGGTAAGCAAAAACAGAAAAACAAATTACTGGGCTTACTGAATATGGCTATAATTGTCCAATCAATTGATTTATTTCTTCAGATTATACATTTTTCAAAATGTTTTGTACTCAAATCATGACCATCTACAATATCTCCATAAAATATCCATATTTCAAGTCTGAAAATATTTTTCAAATTCTAAACATTAAATATAAAAATTTTATAATGTACCTTCTTACATTAATCCAGAATGAGATATGAATAGTCAATGAATCAAAATAGCCAATGTCCATTTCTTGCAGCTTACCCCTAAGAAGACATACATATCTCTTCTCCACAATAGAGAGTTTGTTCCCCACATATACTGCTAATAGCAAACTTAAATACTGGATATTCCTTCTTTGCACGAGCGTACTAAGTATACTGACCACCATGTACTCTTCAACTACACATGTGAATGCTTGTTTCCTTAGATTGCTGAACATCACAAACATAAGAAATGATGATTCATTCTTCTGGTAGAAGGGCTTTAATTCCAATAGATTTGCCTGTTAAGTTTCTTACATGTTAGCATTTGTTTTTCTATCCATAGACTATTTCATTGTATTCAATTTGCACCAGATATCCTATATTACATTATTCTTCCTTTTATTCTTATTATTTCTTACAAGGTTATTGGATGACTTTTATCAATAAGAACACATTGACAGGGAGATCTAAACAATAATCATAAACAGTAACTTTTCCTTTCAGTAACAGCATCAAAGCTTATTAATTACAAATTAAAATATTAACAAGCCTAATGCATTGCTAATGTCATCTCATTTTTAAAATCTTGAATTGATATAAAAATGCTGATGTATTTAATCAGCAGAGACAGTAACACAGGAAGTAAACCCTTTATGTTTGTATTAAATAATACATGCTTGGATTAAATCACATTTGAATAAAGGGAGTCTAAAATTATGAGCTAGTAACTAGATATGCAATTAATCTTTAATTAAACTATTTTTAAAATTTGGCTTTATTATTCATAATGCAAATCTTTCAAGATAACTCTTTATGATTGGTTAGTCAGTGAAAACAATTGCTAGCTTCTCAATTTCCCTTGTATTTTCCAACTTTTGAAGAAAAAATGAAACAAAATAAACAACACAATCACAGCCTCATATGGAGAACAAGTTTAGTGCTGTTTACAATGCAAGTAAAATAAATCTATTTCATTTAAAATAGTATTAGGCTGGGCATGGTGGCTCATGCCTATAACACGAGCACTTTGGGAGGCCAGAGTGGGAGTATCACTTGAGCCAGGAATGTAAGACCGAACTGGGCAACATGATGAAGCCTTGTCTCTACAAGAAATTTAAAAAAAAATTAGCCAGGCATTGTGGGACATGCCTGTAAACCCAGCTATTCAGGAGGGTGAAGGGAGAGGATTGCTTGAGCCCAAGGGGCGAAGGTTGCAGTTAGCTATGATCACATCATACCACTGCAATCCAGCCTGAGGAACAGAGTGAGACCCTGTGTGTGTGTGTGTGTGTGTGTGTGTGTGTGTGTGTGTGTGTGTGTGTGTGTGTGTGAAAGGATATGGAACTAAGCATTAAAAAAGTTTAAAAACATTTTAAAAATAAATTACAAAGCTAAAATTAAATTATTATATTGCTTCTGTTGACTTTCTTAATATATCTTCAAGTTTTATCATCACTCAAAGCATAAAAATTATACCAATGAATGAGTTCAATTTCCTCTGTTCCTTTCTCTCCCAATAAAGCCCCCCCAACCCCCATGAACAAAAATGAAACCCATTCTAAGCCAAAATAAAACTATAATGAGATTCAAATTTCTTAAAAAGGTATTCAACAGACAAAAAGTTGAGTAGAAAACAGATCAAGGTGTCATTGTCTGGTGAATTATGGTGATATAGTCAAGTAATTTATATAATTCAGATAAATAATAAGTGAGCTTCATTACCTGTTTGTCTACATTTCCTGAATGATTACACTAACTGTAAATCTCTTTTTGATTATAAAGTTCCAGATATGGTAGAATAAGGGGGCACTGATAAGCTTATAGTTAAAGAGCAGTTATAATAAAAATGTTTCCAAATTAAGATTTTAATTTTTTTGTGAAGATAAAAGAAAATAGTCTTATCCTGGATACAAAGAGTGTATATTTCCTTTTTTTTTCAAGATACTTCTTCCAGTATCAATGACATATATAAGGATTTGGAGTTTCTTTTGCTATTAGGTAGCAGTAACTGAAATAGTGTATAGACAAATGCCTAATGATTGTTATTTTTTCAAGAAATGTCAATGAAAACTAAGGAAATTATGTTAGTGTCACAACAAGAATCCTTATCCACCTTAAATGTCTTCATATAATTAAAAAAGCAAAAAACAAAAAGCAAAATTTAAAAAGAACCAATAAAGAGGAAAGGGAACGAAGACCTTCAGTTGATCATATATATACACAATGTCTTGAACACATTAATTGCTTTGTTATTTTTTTTGTTCAGCTGTTATGAGATGAACCTTTTGCTGTTACTGCATATTTTGTACTGAAATCCAACTTAAGGCTTCATAAGTAATAAGTACTATTGACAGAATGAACAACAATTTCCAATAACACTTGAACACAATTGCATACCATTTTCATATACAAGTTAAGGAAATCTGAAACTCCTTGTTTTGAATGCAATGTGAGTGTCTCTTTACAGGAAGCACACCACACCATTTTTCCTTTCATTTCTCACCCCATTAACTCCCTTGACAAAAGATGCATGCAGATCCTGGGAGGATTCAGTCTTTTCTTTGAATTTTTCAGATATGTTGAGCTAAAAGAGTGGGAGTGTCATATCAATTTTATTTAGATAACAAGTATTTTTCAAAAATACTATTTTTTTAGGTGTCTACAGAATCCTGACATCAAAGTTTACAAAGCATATCTGTCCAACTCTATTTTCAACTCTGAAATTAAAGATGCATAGTCAGAAGATAACTGTGAAAATTATGTGATCTGTTATATTCAAATGAGACAATTTGAAAATTCATTGTAACTAACTTTGTACTTAACCTTATTATCCACATTAATTTAAAAATATAAGAATGGGTAAATGGAAAGAGCATTTATTTTATATCAGTTATATGGACTTGCTCTTTTTAATATGCAGTAGACAATATGGAATATAAATTATTTCTGCAATATGAAGAATATTGACAGTATCATTCTGGAGAAGAGGTTATGCTACCTGAAAACTCCAACACATTCATTTGCATTTATTGATATGAACAGTGTTGCAGTATCAACCCCTCCTTTTCTTCCTCATAATGATTTTGTGTATGTATTTTTTAAATGTCTGCTAAACTGACTGTTTATAAATCAATAAAATCACAATATTAATTTACTTAAAATTGTAATAAATTTTCTTAGCAACTTTCCCTTTAATTATAGAAGACAGTTGGTAGCATTTCACAATTATTATTTCTAAAACTTCTGAAATCTCTTCTCTTGAAAACTGCATTAAGCTATTTTATAGCTCATTGAAATAAGTGAACAACAACATTTGTAAGCAAACCCTGCATTATGTTTTATTCCTTCTCAGCGATATGACCTTCAGAGTTAGTGGCCACATGATATGTAGCATGTTTTTGCCATACATCAAGTATTTGATTTATATTTAATATCTCCACACCAATAAACACCTACAAACTAAAAAATTACCATGGTCAAGAGAGAAATATGGATCTACCGCTTTTCTTCTAAAGTCTGTTTATTAAAAGTCTTCTCTATCTTGAAAAAGGACCTCCCCCTTTATCCAGTTGCTGAAGCCAAAAATATGACTTTTTAATTTATTCATCTTTTATCATTCATATTGATTTATTTTAGCATATTTTCCAACCCCAATTTTAATATCATATTCTCATCATGTCAGTGTTTCCCTCTTTCTTAGCACTACTATAATTTTGTACTTAAACTACTACAATAATTTTTAAATTTGTCATCTTGGTAAATCCTTTCTCCTTATTGCCCAGTAGAACAAATACTCCTTTAAAAACTTTAAAACGTACACTAAATGTTACGTTTTCTCTGTTTCAAATTCCCCAATGATTTTTATCTTATTTTAAATAAAATCCAATTCTGCCATGGCTAAGAAAGTCCAATTTACCAATTTTGGAACCTAAGGTTCTGCTTACCACTGGTAGACTATATTCCCTGCCAATTCTCCCTTCTACAGTTTTCTAGAACCACCTAACAAACGCCTTTTTTTTTCCCCTGAATATCTTTCTTAGGAACTAGATTATCTTTTTCAGACTGGAATGCTCTTTGCCTAAGCTTAACATGCCTGTTTCCTTTTGGTCTTTAGATCTCAGATACAAGTCACATTCTCAAAGCATTTAACTCTCATTCTGCATTTAAGTAACTACCTAGTAATTCTCTGTTATATTGCTCTATTTTCTTTCTATGCATTGCACTTATCACTATATTTTGTTTCTTGTGAAATATCCACTTGTGCTTCATGAGAACAGGGACATGATTGTGTTCACTCCTTCATTCTCAATGTTTAGAACAGCATTTGGTATATGGTGGATGCTCAATACATACAGAGTAAGTGATCAAATGAATAAATGTTAAATGATTTAATAAAACTTAAATTTTAAGTTCTATCTAATTAAAACAAGCACATTAAATTTATTTCAAATCAATGATTACTTGACTATTTATTTAAAACAAATATTTAATATTACTATGACCAATGAAGATTCATCCCAAGGATGCAAGGATGGTTCACCATATGCAAGTCAATAAGCATGACTAGCACCTCGACTGAATCAAGAACAATAACCATATAATCATTTCAATAGATGCAGAAAAAGCATTTAGTAAACTTCAACATCAATAAAAGCCCTCAACAAATTAGTTATAGAAGGAATGTACCTCAACATAATAAAGGCCACATATGACAAAGTCATAGTTACCATCATGCTGGATGGGAAAATGTTCAAAGCTTTTCTCCAAGATCTGAAATGAGATAAGGATGTCTGCTTTCAACATTTCCATTCAACATTGTACTGGAAGTCCTAGCCAGAGTAATTAGGCAAGAGAATGAAATAAAGGACTTCCAAATTGGAAAGGAGAAAGTCAAATTGTCCCTGTTGGCAGATGACAGATCTTGATTATAAAACCCTAAAGACTCCACCAATGAAGTAGTATAGACTCTACTAATAGAACTGATATGACTTTGGTACAGTTGCAGGACACAACATCAACATATAAAAATCAGCATTTCTGTACATCACCAGTGAACTATCTGAAAAAAAGTAATCAAGAAAACAATCCCACTTTTAATATCTACATAAAAATTTAGCTAAGAATGCATTTAACCAAGGAGGTAAAATACCGCTACAATGAAAACGATAAAAAATTGAAAAAATAAATTGAAGAGGACACCAATAAATGGAAATATGTTCCAAGTTTATAAACTGGAAGAATTAATATTGGTAAAATATCTATACTACCCAAAGTGATCTAGAGGTTCAACACAATCCCTATTAAAATGTCAATAACATTCTTCACAAAATAAAAAAAAAATCCATAATTTGTATGGAACCACAAGATATCACAAGGAACCAAAACATCCTGTGCAAAAAGAGCAAAGCTGGAGGCATTGCTCTGCCTGACTTCAAAATATACTACAAAGCTATAGTAACCAAAACAGCATAAAATCGCTCTAAAACAGATGCATAGACCAATGGAACAGAATTAAGAACTCAGAAATATATTCACACATTTACAGCCAAATGCTTTTTGACAGTTTCCAGGAACACACAATGAGGAAAGGATAGTCTCTTCAATAAATGGTGCTGAGAAAACTATCCACATGCAGAAGAATGAAACCAGACTTCTATTTCTCACCATATATAAAATTCAACTCAAAATTGATTACATATTTAAATGTAAGATCCAAAACTGTGAAACTGCTAGAAGAAAACATGGGAGAAATTCTTTATGGCATTGGTCTGAGCAAGGGTTTTCTTGGATAGAAACTTAAAAACACTGGCGAGAGAGATCCAAGATGGCCAATTAGCAGCAGCTCAGGATTGTAGCTCCCAGTGAAAGCGCAGAGAGCGAGTGGATGCCGCACATTCAGACGAATTTTTGTTGCCCACACACCGGGAGATTCCTAGTGGAAGAGTCCCACGGGTCGCCAGCGTGACTCTTTTGGCTGGCACGGCTGTTTTGCCGGTGCCCTGGCGCAGCGCTTCTTGGTGCGGAGTATACAGGACTGGGTGCCCTTTTAGTCAGGCTCGGCTGGTCCCATCCCCACAAGGAGAACAGCAATTGGAAGCACGGAGGACAGAGTTTCACAGCAAGCACAGCCAACCCGGGAAGGTCCAGCTATGTGGGGAATGGCATCCGCCAAAGGAAAACTAAGAAACAGAAAAAACTTCATCACTGGGTGGACAGAGATCCAAGATGGCCGACTAGCAGCAGCTCAGGATTTTAGCTCCCAGTGAAAGCGCAGAGAGCAAGTGGATGTCGCAATTTCAGACGAATTTCTGTTGCCCACAAACTGGGAGATTCCCAGCAGAGGAGCCACACGAGTTGCCAGCGCAACTCTTTTGGCCAGCGCGGCTGTTTGGCTGGTGCCCCAGCACTTCTCAGTGTGGAGTATATGGGACTGGGTGCCCTTTTAGTCGGGCTCAGCTGGTCCCATCCCCACAAGGAGAACAGCAATTGGAAGTGCTAAGGACTGAGAGTTTCACAGCAAGCACAGCTGAACCTAGGAAGGCCTAGCTCTGTGGGGAAGGGGCATTTGCCAAAGGAAAACTAAGAAACAGAAAACTAAGAAACAGAAAAAACTTCATCACCAACAAGCCAGACGTCCACTCAGAGACCCAATCTGAAAGTCGGCAATTACAAAGACAAGTGGATAAATCCACAAAAATGGGAAGAAACCAGTGCAAAAAGGCTGAGAACACCTGAAATCAGAATGCCTCTCCTCCTACTGGGGATCACAGCTCCTCATTAGAAAGAGAACAAGGCCTGATGGAGAATGAGTGTGATGATCTCACAGAATCAGGCTTCAGAAGGTGGATAATAAGAAACTTCTGTGAGCTAAAAGAACATGTTCTAACCCACGCAAAGAAACTAAGAACCTTGAAAGAAGATTTAATGAAATGCTAATGAGAATGGACAACTTAGAGAGGAATATGAGTGAATTGATGGAGCTGAAAAACACAACACGAGAACTTCGCGAAGCATGTACAAGTTTCAACAGCCGAATTGACCAAGCAGAAGAAAGGATATCAGAGGTCAAAGATCAACTCAATGAAATAAAACAAGGCAAGATTAGAGAAGAAAGGGTAAAAAGGAATGAACAAAGTCTCCAAGAAATATGGGACTATGTGAAAAGACCTAATCTACGTTTGATAGGTGTACCTGAATGTGATGAAGAGAAGGAATCCAAGCTGGAAACTACTCTTCAGGATATTATCCAGGAAAACTTCCCCAATCTAACAAGGCAGGCCAATATTCAAGTCCAGGAAATACGGAGAACACCACAAAGATATTCCTCAAGAAGAGCAACTCCAAGGCACATAATCGTCAGATTCACCAGGGTTGAAATGAAGGAGAAAATGCTAAGGGCAGCCAGAGAGAAGGGTTGGGTTGCCCACAAAGGGAAGCCCATCAGACTCACAGCAGATCTCTCAGCAGAAACCCTACAAGCCGGAAAATAGTAGAAGCCAACATTCAACATCCTTAAAGAAAACAACTTTCAACCTAGCATTTCATATCCAGGGAAACTAAGCTTCATAAGTGAAGGAAAAATAAATTTTTTTGCAAACAAGCAAGTACTCAGAGATTTCATCACCACCAGGCCTGCTTTACAAGCACTTCTGAAAGAAGCACTACACATAGAAAGGAACAATTGGTATCAGCCATTCCAAAAACCTGCCAAAAGGTAAAGAGCATCACCATAATGAAGAATCTACTGACTTACAAAAGAGACTTAGACTCCCACACAATAATAGTGGGAGATTTTAACATTACACTGTCAATATTAGACATATCAATGAGATAGAAAATTAACAAGGATATCCAGGACTTGAACTCAGACCTGGAACAAGTAAACTTAGCAAATATTTACAGAACTCTCCACCCCGAATCCACAAAACATACATTTTTCTCAGTATCACATTACACCTATTTTAAAAGTGACCATGTAATTGGAAGTAAATCATTCCTCAGCAATTGCATAGCATTTCACAGGTTTAAATAAAATATTGGTTGGCTGTTTGTTTGTTATTTTCATCCCCTATTCCTTCCTGTCTTCATCATTAAGCACAATTATTGGCATAAAATAGATTTTTAATACCCATTTTTAGACTGCATTCTAGCCTGTGCAATTGAACAAGAATCCCATTCTCCCTCTTTCTCTTCTTCTTTCTTTCTCTCTTTCATTCTTTTTTTCTTTCTTTTGCTCTTTCTTCTTTTCTCTCTTTTCTTTCCTTTCAAAAAAATAAATAAATAAATAAAAATAAAAATAAAAACACTGGCAATTAAAGTAAAAATAGGTAAATGGGATTACATCAAACTAAAAAGCTGAAGAACAACAGAGGAAACAACAGAGCAAAGATACAACCTACAGAATGGGAGGAAAAAATAATATGCAAACTAGACAACTGACGAGTTAACCTAGAGAATATATAAGAAACTCAAACCACCCAATAGCAAAACAAAACAAAACACAACACAACAACAACAAAAAAACTAAAGTGAACAAAAGATCTGATTATATATTTTTTAAAAGAAGACATACACAAAGCCAACAGGTATATGAAAATATGTTCAACATCACTATTAATCAGGGAAATACAATACACGGCCACAATGAAGTATCATCTCACCCCAGGTAAAATGGCTATTATTAAAAAATAATAATAACAAATGCTGGCAAAGATATGAAAACAAGGAACTCGCATACACTGTTGATGGGAATGTAAATTAATACAGCCACTAGCTAAACTAGTATGGAGGGTTCTTAAAAAGTTAAAACTAGAATTATCATAGGATTCAACCATTTCACTTCTATTTATACAAAGGAAATGAGATCAGTATGTCAAAGAAATGTCTGTAGTCCTATATATGTTGCAGCATTCTTCACAATAACCAAAAAATGAGATCAACCTAGGTGTTCACCAGTGGATAAAGGTATAAAAACATGTACACTTATGTTTATTGTGACATTGTTTGCAATAGCATGAATTTGGAACCAACCCAAATGCCCATCAGTGATAGACTGGGTAAAGAAAATGTGGCACCTACATACCATGGAATACTCTGCAGCCATAAAAAAGGTTGAGTTCATGTCCTTTGCAGGGATATGGATGAATCTAGAAACCATCATTCTCAGTAAACCAACAGAAGAACAGAAAACCAAACACCACATGTTATCACTCATAAGTGGGTGTTGAACAATGAGAATACATGAACACAGAGAGGGAAACATCACACATTGGGGCCTGTTTGGGGCTGGGGATATAGGGGAGGGATAGCAGGGGGTGGGAGGAATAGGGAGGGATAGCATTAGGAGAAATACCTAATGTAGATAATGGGGTGATAGATACTGCAAACCACCATGGCATGTGTATACTTATGTAACAAACCTACACATTCTGCACATGTACCCCAGAACTTAAAGTATAATAATTTTAAAATGTATGTATTAACAATGAAATGCTATTCAGCCATAACATAGAATGAAATTCTATCATTTGTGTCAACACAGATGAATCTAGAGGCCATTATATTAGTGAAGTAAGACAAACACAAAAGGACAAATAGCACATGGTCTCATGTGAAATCTGTAAAAGATAGAAGTAGAGCATAAAATAGTGGTTACCAGAGGCAGGGATAGGGAAGTAAGGTTATGAGAGAGGTTGGTTAATAGGTACAAAGTTACACTTAGCTAGGAGGAATAGGTCCTGGTGTTCTGTTACACAGTAGGGTGGCTGTAGGGAAGAATACTGTGTTGCATAATTCAAAATAGCAAGAAGAGAAGATTTTGAGTGCTCTCACTGCAAAAAATTGATAAACGTCCGAGGAGATGGATGTGCAAATTATTCTGATTTGATCATTACACAATGTATACATGTATGAAAACATCATACTGTATCCCATAAATATGTACATTTTTATGTATCAATTAAAAAAAACTCTTAAAAATTTATTACACCCATTCTAGAATACCTATGATAAATTAGGTATGGTAACAACAAGGAAGAAAATGCTAAATCTCCTATATATGACTTATTTGAAATAAGGTATAATATTTGGTATTTATCAGATAGTGATCTATACACTAAATATTTTTGTATATGGGAAGTGAAAACAGCAACATAGCATATAATCATCTACAATTGGGGCTGCATATCTATAAAAACAAAAGCATATGCAATTAATTTCCCAGAAATGGTTCATTAATACTGCTGTTATTGCTCTCCTGGTCTCTAAAAACACACTCTTGTGTCTCCCCATATCATATAAGTCAGGTTAATCTAGGTCATGTTGTGATAACATACATGACCAAATGCTTAGTGGCTTATGAATGCACAGGCTTGTTTCTCACTTGTTTCCTTACACGCCATTTAAGGACTGTGCTCAAAATCTTTTTGTAGTGGGATCAAAAACTTATTAAATAGCCACAATTTCCACCATTGCCGTTTTGGTGGCAGAGTGAAAAGGGAGTTCCAATAGTGCTAATATTATCAACAAAACGCTTTGGACCAAAAATGGCATACTTCTGCTTTCAGCTCAGTGACAGAAACTAGTCACAGAGCCACTCAAAAAACAAATGCCAGAAAGTACAATGTTACCATGTGACTGAAAAGCTAACTAATATCCAAATTATTTATTGAGAAGAACTGATGACTGTAATAGATTCTGAAATATATATTCATGCATACTAATGGATACTAAATTCTATGTCTTTTCCTCCTTTATTTTCCACAGCTTAATTCTATATACTTTAAAGTGGCTATTCTGAAAATTATACTTGTGATGTTAACAAATGATGAATTAAACTATTTTTAATGTATATATTTCCATATATTTTAGATTTTAAATCTAAATATAGACATAAATGTATTTCAAATCCAACTTATATTTAACTTGAGCAACTTTTTCAGCTTTCAGATTATAGTTTTTAAAATCTCCTTTCCCTGACATGTTTTTCTTTGTAATTTTGTACCAAATTATTACTGAGTAATCTTTTTAAAAATATTTATATGATTTATTTGTAATAAAGCTATTACAACTTTCATTAATCCATGAAAATTTGGTATTTTCTATTAAGTTGTTTTAACCAAAGCTTGGAAGATGTTTACTATTTTGAATATGAGATATAACAATATAAGTAAAAAAATGGAGCAATGCCACTTTTTAGAAAACCTTAAATTCATATTCAATGTAAACAAAATATAGTTATTAACATATAATTTATTCTCTGACTTTTCTGTCTCTCTCATTAAAACTTACTATCCACGGGGAAGGGGGAGAAGATTCGACTTTGCTTTTATTTTTGTCATTAAAAATCAAAAAGCTTCATTAACTTTCTAGTTCAATTTGAATTTTAAATTGAAACATAATTTCTACATTAAATGAACAATTAGTCTTTTATATAGTATAGAAAGATAACACTTACATTTTGCTGAATGTAAGACTGCTCTGTGATTATTTTAAAACTGTCATTTAAAATCTAGCAGTACTTATGAGATCCCTAGAGAAAGAAAAGGAACAGTCTGTGGGAAAACCCTTAATTGGTGTGTTTGTTTGCTCAGGCTGCTGTATTAAGACACCATAAACCGGGTGGCTTACATAACAGAAATTTATTTCTCACAGCTCTGGTGGCTGGGAAGTCCAAGATTAAAGTTCCAGCAGATGTAATGTCTTGCAGGGGTGCAATCTCAGCTCGCTGCAACCTCCACCTCCCAGGTTCAAGCAATTCTCGTGCCCCAGCCTCCTGAGAAGCTGGATTACAGGTGTGTGCTATCATGCCCAGCTAATTTTCTTGTATGTTTAGTAGAGACAGGGTTTCACCATGTGGGCCACGCTGGTCTGGACCTCCTGACCTTAAATAATCCTCCTGCCTCAGCCTCCCAAAGTGCTGGGATTACAGGCCTGAGTCACTGTGCCCAGCCTCTCTCCTTTTCCTGTTAAGGGCTCTCATTCCTCAAATGGGTCCCAACCTGGGACCTAATGTAAGCCTAATCGCCTTTCAAAAACTCCATCTCCAAATACCATTACTCGGGTGGCTATAGCTTCATCATATGAATCTGGCAGGAAGACAAACATTCAGGCCATAACAGTGTGGGAAGATGCTTGGCAGGTCCAAAGAGCTTATTAGAAGCCATGTGAAGGAATGAAGAAATGGAAGAAAATGATAGCTCAGAGGTAAACAGAGTGAGGATACGGAAATCTTTGTAGATTTTGTTTAAAATATAATGAGAAATTTTGGAAATATAAATAAAATTCTGCAACCTAAATGCCCATCAATGATAGACTGAATAAAGAAAATGTCACATATATACACCATAGAATGCTATACAGCCATAAAAAAGGGTGAGTTCATGTCCTTTACAGGGACATGGATGAAGCTGGAAACCATCATTCTCAGCAAACTAACACAAGAACAGAAAACCAAACACCATACGTTCTCACTCATAAGTGGGAGTTGAACAATGAGAACACATGGACACAGGGAGGGGAACATCACACACCGGGGCCTGTCGGTGGGTGGGGGACCAGGGGAGGGAGAGCATTAGGAGAAATACCTAATGCAGATGACGGGGTGGTAGATTCAGCAAACCACTCTGGCACATGTATAATGTGAAAAACCTGCATGTTCTGCACATGTACCCTAAAACTTAAAGTATAATAATAATAGTTTATGTTGGCTGTGGGTGAACCATTGTTGGTAGAGGGCAAAATTAGAAATAGAAAGTTCAGGAATATCGTCATTGTTGTTGTCCCAGTTGAAATTTGATGGAGGCTTTTACTAACGTGGTACTAGCTAAAGTGGTGGGGGAAAAAAAAAGAAATTTTATTAACATTTACTGAGTTTGATAAAAATAAAACATCTGGATTACTGAAGAAATCAGCAGTGCATTTTTGAATGATTGGCTTTAAATATTTGTAAACAAGTGGTGTTTAAAAATGAGGCCCTCACATCATCAACATTGCCTGGGAAGGAAAGTTGTTGGAAATGAATATTCTCAGACCCAACCCCAGAACTACTGAATCAAAGTTGTGGGGTAAAGTCAGCAACTTGATTTTTAACAAGCACTCTAGATGATTTTGACAAAAGATCATTTGAGAACCATGATGTAAACCATACACATGAAAATGTCAATTACAGAAATCCATAAATACGGGTTTATGGATTTCAGAGCAGAAGTTTGAGACAAAGATATAAATCTGGAAGCGATCAGCACATAGATAGCACTTAAAACCATGGGAATGGTTGAAATCACATACAGTAAGTGGGACCAGAGAGAAATGCCAAAACTGAGGCCAGTATTTCATTTTTGGTAGTTTGCAAACAACATTTTAAAAGGAGCAGCTGTAGAGACAGGAAGAAAGCTAGGGATGTGAGATATCATGGACTCCAGGTGAAGAAAGAGATTTTAAAAGGAGCAAATGATAAGCAATATCCCATGACACTAAGAAATTAAGCACACCTTAAACAGTAGTGGGTTGATTGATATTCAACAACTGGGTCTCTAAGGAAAAGTAAAATCTGATTATAAAGTTTTTTGATTTCTGTGTGGCTACATACTCCTGGCATACTTAATTTCAAGCCAGTGAATGGTGGGTGAATTTGGCAAGAGACACACAATAGCATGCCCTTATGTGTTTCTGCCATGTAGGTACTATATAAATAACAATCTCAAAAAGACAAGTAAGCCCAAAATATAATGAAATAATTAGAAGCAAATGAGTTTTGAGTATTCATTATAAGGAATTAGAAGCAAATGAGTTTTTTATAAAATGTTTATATATATGTGTGTGTGTGTAATCAACTCTTAATAAATTCTGTGTTTAACAATAACCTTGCAGTATGTCTGGGAATTAAATGATCTTATCTCATATGTCAGTATGTATAGACTCTTGTACACTATTGCTAACAAATTCAAGATTTGAAATGTTTTTTCAGGTCCTGGGAAATTCACATATTGATACTCTTAGAATTTAAAACCCATATTTAACAGTTTTATATATTCTACAACATTTAAGCTGTGCAAGAAAGGAAATTATGATGTATTATGTGATCTATATCCCAAACAGTACAGAACAAAGGATTTAGCAGGTGTCCAATCAAACTACTGATTTGTAAGTACATCCATGAACTATTCTTCTAACTAAGTCTTTGAATAGAAAAAAAATTCTGTAGGCTTGGAAACCTGTGAAGGATAAATCATATTAGAATAATATTCATGATATAAATAAATTAGCTCAGGCAAGTTTCAGTTTTGACATAATTTATGCAAAATGTGACATACTTTTCTCCAGCATAAGATATGTGTCACCAAGTACAGGATCTCTGCATGGTTGACTTTGCTGGACTTAACAGGGTACAACAATAAGTTTGGAGCTTACAACAAAACATCAAGAAAATGTGCAACAGTTTTGGGTGCGATTGGAGTCCAATTCTGGCTAAACCTGAACTGAATTATTCATGTTTATTTAAGTGCAGCAAAAGTGATTTTTTATCTTTAAAAATAAAGGAAAATCAAGGTTAATTTATCTCCTGAAAATACTGAGTCCTTTCCCTGACATGAAAGCAATCAAGCCATCAGAGTCCAGACACTGATCTTTCTTCCTAAACATGAGCCTGAGTGGTATTTAGACAAAGCTGAGCTATTTTTCTTTGCCCAACACGTATCCTAGTAATTGTCAGGGGGAACATTCCAAAGGTTTCATGACTGTTTTAGATTCTTCGGGCTGCTGTGATGAAATACTACAAACTGGATGGATTACAACAAGAGAACGGTGTTGTCTCGTACTTCTGGAAGGGAGACATCTGAAATTGAGGTGTCAGGAGGGCCATGCTCTCTCTGAAGTTGGTTGGAGAGAATCTTTCCTTGCCTCTTCTTTTTTTTTTTTTTTAATTGAGATGGTATCTCGCTCTGTCACCCAGGCTGGAGTGCAGTGGTGCGATCTCCGCTCACTGCAGCCTCTGCCTCCCAGGTTCCAGCAATTCTTCTGCCTCAACCTCCCAGGTAGCTGGGAGATTACAGGCACCCACTAATATGCCCAGCTAATTTTTGTATTTTTAGTAGAGATGGGGTTTCACCATGTTGGCCAGGCTGATCTCAAACTGTTGACATTAAATGATCCGTCCACCTTGGCCTCCCAAAGTGCTGAGATTACAGGCGTGGGCCATCAAGTTGGTCCCCTTGCCTCGTTTTAGTGTCTTGTGGTTTGCCTGCAATTCTTGCAGCTCTTTGGTTGTTAGATGCACCACTCCAATTTCTGCCTTTGTTGTCAAATGGCCACCTTATTTTTGTGTATCTCTTTTCTTCTCTTCCTAGGAAGATACTAGTAATATTGAATTAGCGCCCACCCTAAAAAAAACTCATCTTAACTTGACTCCATCTGCAAAAACCGTATTTCCAAATAAGGCAACAAATGTGGTACCAGGGCTTAGGTTATATCTTTTTTGAAGATACAGTTCAACCCAGAACCCAGAACGCTACCAAGTACAACACATGCTGGCTCTAGAGAAAGAATAAATACTTCTTTGAATGTACCATACATTTTAGCTAAAAGGCGAGCAATTGTCATTTAATTATGACATAATTACTATTACATAATTTAATAGGTCCAAGCCTTGAAAAGAGTAACACCACAAAATTAATATGCTTTTCAAATTTAATATTTAGCATATCATTTTAGATATTTTCATGTTGCATATTACTTTACAATGATTCAATAACATTCAATGAACTCAAATTATAATCGCTATAGGTATGTTCAATGTGAGCCTCGAAAGAGTTTCTTTCAGCTGTTTATTCTATAGTTATTCATGCTTAGTCTGAGCCACGGCATCTGGTCAATATCTAGCAATATTGTAATCGCTCTATTTTTGACTTAGTGATTATAAGAAGTGAGTAGAGAATAATCACTTTGCCTTTAATAGAAAAAGTGAATATGTATTCAAGTGAAGTCAACCAATTAAACACACTATGAGTTATCTATAGTTAAAAAATATTAAAAACAAACGTCCAAAAACCTGTATCCATGAAATAAAGACATAAATGTCAAAGGGCTAAAAAATATATATTTCAAGACATTAGTGAACATAGTAAGGTACAGAACAATGTGGATATGAACAATGTGATTGCCTTTGTGAAAATAATTTTTAAATTCAATATATAAACGACACATAGAAAACTCTGAGGAGGAGCTGGGTGAGATTTCATATTTTACATAATTTACTTTGCCTCCATCTATTTATTTTTTGCTTTGTATATTATTTATTTATTTAGCTATTTCAACTGTGGTTGCCCGGGAGATAATTTTCATGGATCTTTTCATTTTTGTCATTACACTCCTCTATTTCTATACAAATTCATTAAATGTTACATGAGCATATGCATAGTACAAGAAAGAGTGAGGAAAGGACATTCAATCAATATTTCTGAAATTTTTTAATGATTGGGAAAAATCAGTTTAAAACTTTGCCTAATCATACACATTACTTCAAATTACACATTTATTAATTCCAGATGTAGCCATGTACCATTTAAAAGAAGCTGAAATATACTATAAAGAACATCTATCAAATACTAAAAGAATGATAATTTATGAATCTTAGAGGGCTGACAGAAATTATAACAACAAACTATGCACACTAGAATAAAGAATTTCTTAGGACTTACAAGCAAATTCCTGAGGAATAAGTCTGACAAATCATGTATCAAGAGCACTAAAAATATATGGCTTAGTGAAAGGCAAAAATCAGAAACCCCTTGCCAGAAACAAGGAGGGGATTAAAGCCATATATATGACAGACATGAGAGGGTCAGGAGAAAGTAGTTAAAACCAGGGGTAGTTACACATAATCAGGGCCTGTTAAACGTGCCTGTGAAATTCTGGGATATAAGGCTATACCCCACTATTTAGGGGGTTGTTGGACATGGGCTTCCTGCACAAAACCTGAGTTAAGAGGGGACTTTCCATTTTTGAAATAGCAACTAGAAAATTATCTTTTGACCCAGGGATGTGGCACTGTGGCAGGCTGCCTACTTTGGCCCCTGGGTGGAAAAATAGCCACTGAAGAAAAATCAGATGCCACCCACTCCTGTGAAGACCTGAGTCTCTGGAGACAGTAACATGAAAATTGGAGTAGAACCAACACAATTCCTTGAGCCCTGGCAGAATTACAAATAAAATCTACCCATGGGAATGTTTATAAACTTGTGGTACCTGCAAAACATTTAGAAATGCCAGCACACACTGAAATGAAATAAACCTCTAGTGAAAGTAAGAGAAAGTACATGAAAAAAACTTTCCAAAACCAAGGTGTCCACTAAAGCAGAAAGGAACTCAATTCATTCCATATAAACACTGTTAATTTAGTTAATTAGACAATTAGTAACGAGTTTTAAAAATCATGACTAAAAGCCATGATGGAAAATTTGTCTCACTAAAGATGCCGAGAGAACAATATATCATTAAATGAAGAAACACTATGAAGGAGAAAACACCTATGGTTCCAGTAACTGAACTGGCAAAGACCACAAATGAATAAATTTTAAAAAGTTAAAGTACTATTAGAAACATATAATCAAGAAAAATATCCAAACTAAAAGTGACAAATGATACATGAGATAAAATAATGAATAATATCTTTTCCACAAACCTAATTAGCAAAATATGTTAACCAACACTGTCAACAATTAGCTGTAAATACTCTTGCAATTACTTTTGTGTGTGTGTAAAATGCTACAATGCTTCTGAATAGGATTTTGACACTGCACATATGAAACAATCAATGATTTATTTCTTAATTCATTTTCTAAATGCCTACTCAATGAAATGTGAATGCTAAGTGAAATGTCCTGTAAATTTAAATATATTCATAGTTTTACCAGATATAAAAAATGTTTTGTAATATGGGGACAAGATATATAAACAAAATTACACATATTCAGTGGATTATTGGCTGGATTCTAAGAAAAAAAAACTGTATACAGAAAATATATAATATCTAGTACTAGCCAAATTCCTGATGAATAATTGTTCACTTGTTGAATAAATGAACAAGTAAAAGAGTTTTTAAAGCTATCAAATAAAATGAGGTATAAAGTTAGGATGAGAAATGTAGGAACGTTATATCGTGTCATCTAAAGTAAAAAGAATATTTAAAGTTTTTAAAACTGAAGTCTTTGAATTATAAATCTATTGATTTAATTGATTTATTAATGTTTGAAGTTAATTTACTAAACACAGGAAATGTTATTTATCCCTTTTATTGTTAAATTATTTCAAAGTAGATATTATTTTATAATAATCAAAAGGGCAGATAATTGTTTAAAACTCTATTCAGAATGCTTACTCTTTAGAAAAGTAATCATATTGACTAACATTCCCTACACAGTAGATTATTCTTTTAGTCTATAACTTTCTTCAATGGTTATGTTATAAAATTCCATTCCATTTGATATGGTTTGGTTGTTTTCCACCCAAATCTCATCTTGAGTTTAACTCCCACTATTTCCACGTGTTATGGGAGGAACCCTGTGGGAGGTGATTCAATCATGAGGTCGGGTCTTTCCTGCGCTGTTCTTGTGATAGCTTATGAGTCTCACAAGATCCGATGGTTTTATAAAGAGGAGCTCCCCTGCACAAGCTCCATCTTCTCTTTGCCTGCTGCCATCCATGTAAGAGGTGACTTGCTCCTCCTTGCCTTTCGTGATGATTGTGAGTCTTCCCCAGCCATATGGAACTGTAAATTCATTAAACCCGGTTTCCTGTATAAATTGCCCAGTCTTGGGTATGTCTTTATCAGCAGTGTGAAAATGGACTAATACACCATTAAAGTACAAAGATTGTCGTGCAATATTTTTAATGCCATTTTCATGTCCTTTCTTTTGTTTTTTCCTCAACTCTCCCTCACCTTTTGCCAGGTGTGCTCATTTCAGAAAAACTCCTCCTGTGTAAGCTGCTCCTTCTTCACATTAATGAAATTTGTTTTGACAAGACTATTATTTCATTTAATGGAATATGAGTCTTCTTCAGTGAAATATTGGACTTGTCTATAGTTCTGCTGTTATCCATTTTCATCCTGTCTCTACAATCTCTTTTTGGCAAAGCTCCCCCATTTCTCTGATATTTAAGAACTGTGTGTGAAAAATTCCCACTTCCTGGAATGAGGAAAACCACTTTCATCCCAACATTTAGTGGAGATTTAAAAAAACTGATTTGGGCGGGTTACAGTGGCTCACAGCTGTAATCCCAGCACTTTGGGAGGCCCAGGGAGGCAGATCATTTGAGGTCAGGAGTTGGACATCAGCCTGGTTAACACGGTGAAACCTGATCTCAACTAAAAATACAAAAATTAGGTGGGTGTGATGCTGGGAGCCTGTAATCCCACCTACTCCTGTGGTTGAGGCAAGAGAATCTCTGGAACCCGGAAGGCAGACACCGCAGTGAGCTGAGATAGCACCATGCACTCCAGCCTGGATGAAAGTGTGAGACTGTTTCTTGAAAGAAAGAAAGAGAGAGAAAGAGGGAGGGAGGGAGGGAAGGAAGGAAGGAAGGAAGGAAGGAAGGAAGGAAATAAAAAGCTGATTTGATAAATGTTTCTCTAGTTCTAACATTTTGCAATCTGTTGTATCTCTAAATTCCATACTGACTTGTATCCAGGCCTCCTTTTGTATATCCAGTCTCATTGCTGGAAGTTCACATATTATTTGAATTTTTTGGAAACCACTGCCTCTAACACAACACATATTTATGTTGTTTCCCAAATTTATGACTCTAGCCCTGATCTGAGCTCTGGACCAAATATTCCACAGGGTACTCTGTGTTTCCAATTTAAATAACTGATAAAGATCCCAGTCAAACATGTCACAGCATGGCTCATGCCTGTAATCCCAGTGCTTTGTGAGGGTGAGTAGGGAGGATCCCTTGAGGGCAGGAGTTTGAAATCAGCCTAGGTAACATAGGGAGACCCAATCCCCACAAAACATTTAAAAATCAGCTGGGCATGGTGGTGCACACCTGTAGTCCTAGCTACTTGAGAGAGTAAGGTAGGAGGACTGCTTGAGCCCAGGAGTTCAAGGCTGCAGTGAGCCATGATCATGCTACTGCACTCAAGCTTGGGCAACAGAGTGAAACCCTGTCTCAAAACAAACAAACAAACAAAATCATGTCACAACAGAACAAAACACTTGATGCATTTCTCCCATAACTAAATCCTTTAGCATTGTCATGTCTCAGTAAATGGCATGATCACCCACCCAGTGCATCAGGTAAAAAGTCTGCAAATCACAAATGCATCCATAGCTTTCCATATCCATCTCTGTCACCATAACTCAAACCACAGTCATTCTTACCAAAACTACAATAGCTCGGTCTCTGTATCCACATCTGCCTAGCAGAATTTATTCTTCCCATGAGACAGAGCAGAAAAATGCAAATGAGACAGAGCAGATTAATTTATTCTCTTACTCTACCCCACCAACATTTCTCATTGCCACCATCATAAGATTAGGGTTCCCTCCCATGGGTCACAGGACCTCACATAATCAGCCTCCTGCCTACTACTTGGGCATGGTTTTTATTCTTATCTAAATTTACTTTAAGAGGCCATCCTACTTTTCCTCTAACCTGAAAAACTTTCTCTTGCTGTAGGGTCTCGGAAGCATTTCTATCTCCAGCCCTTGACCAGATGTGGATAACCCTCCTTCCTGAGCCCCGTGCTTTAGAAGACCCTGATCATCACAAATTAAAACAGAAAATGTTTCTTTTTTCCCCTATTCTTAATAAAAGTCATTTTTTTTAATTCTTAAAAGTTCAGTAACTCAATGGAGCACATGCGTTTACGGGTCAGTGATTGCCCCTAAGCTGAACTGAGATGTACAGACCAAAGGATGGAAGTCTGAAAGAGCAAAAAAGGTATGTGTTATTGTGTTTGGGTTTGTGCAACTGTATATGAGAGCGTATGACTGAGTGTGATGAAAGTGTGTAAGAGTATGTGAGATGCTGCGTTTGTGCAGGTGTGTGTGCTTATGCACACGTGTGTGTGGAAATGAAGTCAAAGCAGAAAACCACAGGCTCTGGTGTGATAAACCAGAAAAAAAAGGAGGCTGCCTTTTCCATTTAGTTACCCCAAATCTCTCTCAATTGTGTATGTAGCAAATCTTGTTCCCTGACCTCTACTATTATTTTGTCACTTTAGAGACACTTGTAACTTTTTGAAAATCCTGAGTGGAAAAATGCGGCATGGCTCCCTGGGAATGTTGATTGGATGTCCCAGGCTCACGAGGGTTTGGTGTTTGAATATTGACTCCCACATATCCAGGCTGCCCCTTAGCCTCATACTGGCATGAGATGAGAATAGAATTGCAACCTTGATAGGCCATGAGCAAGACTTCTGTTAAAAGTACTCTTACATCAGCTGCCTGGCATGCGAGAGGATGGCCTGTCAAGAATTTCCCCATCTGAAAGCAATTCTTCTGCACTATCATCTCCCATGGCTTATTAAAATCCATTTAATGTTACTTCCAATGGACTTCCATGATGAAATCAACTAGGAGTTCTCTGCTCACATCTTCTGTCACTCTATATCTGCATACATTGCATTACAGTCCATTTTAGTCAGCTCTACCTGACAGTATATTTTAATATTTTGTTAAATAGTTAACTTTTTATCTCTTGCAATAAAATATAGGGTCAGTTAGGGTAGGGACCTGGTCCTTCTTGCTTGTAGCATTCATCAGTGCTTAGAACCGTGTCTGGTACCTAGTAGTTGTTCAATAAATATTGGTTGGATGAAATAAAACAATAGAACAATGGATATAATGTCTAAGTGAATGTAATATTTAATATAATACCTAAATAACATCTAACGACTAAATATAACCAGTCTTTATCATCAGTTTCACCCATCCCTGCAATCAATTTTATCAAAGATCACCGGATTTACCTAAGTTATTAACGAGATCATGACTTTTTCCTCTGAACATTTGCAGAAATTTAATTTTGTTTTGTTTAGATTTCTAAACAAAATCATCATCTGTAATGATTTGTAAGAATTGAAATGCTTTGATAGAAAAGTACACCTTCCTTAGCCTGATGTTCTGGGCCCGAAATGTAGATTAGAGTTTTCTGATTTCACCCTTAGTCTTCTGGATACTTCCAGTTAAAATGGTTTTGTTTTATCTGTGAATGAGGATCCAATCCCCCCACCAGCGAACACTCTACTCTCAGGGAAGCACAGGATCTCCCAGAGAGAAGAGTCTTTGGTTCTTTTGAACAACTGGGAAATACATGCTAGCTTCACATAACTAAAGTAATTGGTATCTAAATGGCTCTTCAGCATATTTGACCTGTGTGATTTTGTCACCATATAACCATCCTTACACAAAGAGACCACTCAATATATATGTATCTCTCCAACTAATCTTGACATTTCTCACTTTAAGGACATATAACATAATCATGCATATCTTTCAAAATTACATATTTAATAGTGAGGCTTCTCTATATATTCTTTCTTGAGAGACCAACTAAAATAGTTAAGTAACACAAAAATGCCTCAGTTGGCAGAAAATTCACTCCCTAAACACAATATTCAGTTATTGTAAAGCTCAGTAAAAATTCTCAATAGTTACAACTAATAAATAACATGCAAGTCTCCTTCTTGAGAATAGCATTTATTTCACTTTAATAAAATCATTTTATGTTAGTTATCCATAATTTTGTTTTACTCACCTATAGTGATTTTAGTAATATGCATACTGATTTGAATGTATAAAACATTTGTATCTTAATTATTATTACTTTTATGTAAAATTAATAATAAAATGTTTCATCCAATAAATAACTTATATAAGTAGATACAGCTATTGGCATATGGACACAGCTATATAGCTAGATACAGACATAAATGTGATTTTAGATAAATACAGATGTACACACTCCCCTATCCTCTCAAAAGTACTAAAGTATTTATAATGTCTAACATATTGGAAGTAATTTGAATAATCTCATGTAATGCAACACTTCCTTTCTTCCTTTTACACAACTGAATATTTTTAACTGTTTACATTGCTGATTTACTTCTAGTAAATTACATATTCCCTAACTTGCTTGGGAATTAGGGTTACCTGAAGTATTTAATAAATGTTCTCATTCTTGGGTCCCAATTCACATCAACTGAATCAGAATATTGTGAGGGTGAGGGGCTGGAACAATGATCATCATCAAGTAATTAGACAAAACCACTGCTCCTACATAGCACGTGCCACCACAGGGCACCTCAAGTTATACTCTGCATCAAGTGAAGAGCAAACAAACATTTTTAAACTAAATTTTAAATGGTTCTTGTGTACGTTTGCTAGGGCTGGCACAAAAAGTAGAATAAATGGCCGGGCACAGTGGTTCACGCCTGTAATCCCAGCACTTTGGGAGGCCAAGGCAGGCGGATCACCTGAGGTCGGGGGAGACCACTCTCACCAACATGGAGAAACCCCACCTCTACTAAAAATACAAAATTAGCCGGGCACGGTGTCACATGCCTGTAGTCCCAGCTACTTAGGAGGCTGAGGCAGGAAAATCACTTGTACCTGGGAGGCGGAGGTTGCAATGAGCTGAGATTGGGCCATTGCACCCTAGCCTGGGCAGCAAGGGCAAACTCTATCTCAAAAAAAAAAAAAAAGAAAGAAAGTGGAATAAACTAAGTGGCTTTAACAACAAATTTATTGTATCACAATTCTGGAAGCTAGAAATCCAAAAGCAACATGTTGGCAAGGTTGGTTTCTTATGAGGATTGTGAAGGAAGGATGTGTTCTAGGCCTCTCTCCTTCTCTTGTAGAAAGCTGTCTTCTCCTTGTATCTTTTAAAATCATCTTCCATTTCAATCATACATCTATGTATGCATGTGTCCAAATACCCTCTTCTTGTAAGTATACAAGCTATCTTGCATTAAGCCCTACCCCAATGACTTCCTTTTAACTTGAATCCTTTGCTCAATAAAGACCTTATTTCCAAATAAGGGGGCATTCTGAGACACTGGGGCATTAGAACCTCAACAGATAAATTAGGAGAGGTGCACTTCAACCTGTAACAGGTTGAATGGTAGTCATTTTCCAGTGTTATCTATATTTACTTTTAGTGGTGTTTATTCTCTACTCAGATTTTTTCTCGACTTTCTTCCTTTACCATAATAGGGAAATCATGAATGTGCAGCAGCTGACAATGGGACTGAAATCAATGTGTCCTGATGCTTTCCTGGGTAGGAAACACAAAAGTCCTTACGATGTAATCTCATAGCGAAGTTTCTAATTTATTCCTGTCAGAACTTCAGAGTTGGGGTAATTCCTCAAAACCCTGAAATGTTTCTCCTTTCACTTTTGACATAAGTAAGTCTGCATGTCTTTTTTCTTCTTCTTCTTTTGGAGAAAAAAAAATCAAGAAGTCTTAAGACAAGAGAATGAAATACACTGAGTTAGCCCTGGCAGAGGTGAAAAGTCAAAGATGAGGAGCAGACTTCTGGTGTGGGAACTTTTGTCATGTTGAATAATTGATGGGTTCTGAGAGCACAGTTTGCTGCTTATAAGCACGTAGCCCTGACATGGTATGGCATAAGAATCTCAAGCATAAAACGATTCTTACTTTGTAAGCAAACATCTTGAGGATCAAGTATTAGGTTCTGAAGTTTTCTTATTTAATTGGCTTGAAAGAAGAATGGATTGTGAAGGTTATGGAAAGCCATTGTTTTCTATAT
This sequence comes from Cheracebus regulus, assembly GCA_963574635.1. Classification (NCBI taxonomy): domain Eukaryota; kingdom Metazoa; phylum Chordata; class Mammalia; order Primates; family Pitheciidae; genus Cheracebus; species Cheracebus regulus. The sequence goes on from CAUYQU010072108.1 coordinate 117,692, forward strand.
TTAGTTGTACTCCCATTATTGATACTTACAATTTTTAGCATTTTTTCCTTTTACTTTTCTGTTTAATGAAATTGTTAGAGTTCTTTTTGTTTGTTTGTTCTTTTTTTTTGTTTTTGTTAGAAACAGGGTCTCACACTATTGCCCAGGCTGGAAAACAGTAGCATGATCATAGTTCACTGTAGCCTGGAACTCCTAAGCTGAAGCAATCTTCCTACTCCAGACTTCCAATTAGCTAGAACTACAGGCATGTGCCACCCTACCTGGTTAAGTCTTAAAATTTTTTCATAGAGACGAGGTCTTGCTATGTTGCCCAGGCTGTTGTTGAACTCCTGGTGTCAATCCTCTCACCTAAGCCTCCCAAAGTGCTGGCATTACAGGCATGAGCCACCTTGCCCAGTCTCCTTTTCTGTTTTATAAGATAGATAATGTCCATCAGATTAATTAGTAGATATGAAGCTATAATATCTACTTGTTAAAGCTGTTCAGTGTAGGGCATTTCTGAGCCCTTTTTCCTCCATCATACTCTTCTGGCAAAACCTTAGCTCTTTTTTTTTCCCCAACACTCCTGCTACTCTGCACCTGTATCTGAAAAACTAAATTTGTATGGAGAAAAATCATGATGATGATTAATACTCTTATTTTAAATTTAAGGGCATATCCCAGAAGTAGGCCCTTAATGCTACCTGGAATCCAACTAGATTTCTGTAATTAATTCACTCTCACTCTCAAAAAAAGAAAAATTCACAACTCTTTTATTGTCAAGCTTCTGGAATAATCTTCACCTTCTCAGTTGATGAACTTACTCCTAGTTCCCTAGAAAACAGGAAGTGTTCAGAAGAAAAATTGCACCTGTTCTTTCAACACCCAATCTACAATATCCCTACAGGCATGTATGTTCTCCCAACACTTGGGTCTTCTGCCAACACCCAGTCGACAAGCTCTCTGCAGGTTTGTGTGTATATGCATTTCTTCACATTGCTTCTTATTAAAATGAAAAGAAGGGACCTCACTGACCCTTCTACATGGCATCGTGTAATCTCTGTCCTACTCAAACACTCTTACAACAGTCTTCCATTCCATTCATCATTATTTTATTTACTTTCTACTAAATCTTTACTGTAAATATAAAAACATTTTGTAATACTATTTCCTATCTTAAAATGTTTTCTTGATCCCACATTTCAAGTCCATATACAAGGCTACATTTGCCCTAACATTTGATAAAACTCCCATTGTGGAAAAAACATCTGTATCTTCTGTCTCCAATTCAATCTTTTGCCATTTCCTCTGAAATAAATTCCAAATAATATTTTATCCCCATTCCCCAAGTTAGTGTCTGTTGAAGGTCACCAATGACTTCACATGGCTACCAGTTCTCAGTCACTGCCTTGCTCTAACAGCACCATATGAACAAATCAGTCACTCCTATTTCCCTAAGTGTTTTCCTTATTTAGTTGATAGAACACCCTTACTCTCTTGATTATTTTTCAACTTTGTAGATTATTTTATTCCAGATTCTGCTGCTGGATCTGTTAAAAAAATACTTATTCTGTACGTTTTTAAAATGATAAGGAAGACTTTTTCAAGATTAGTGCAATACAGAAGAGAGATCATGCTCCATTCCGAACTCAGGAAAGGCACCTGAAGGTTTATATTCAAGGAGAAGAGTAAGAAGGTCACTGGGTAGAAAATTACTAAGAGGAGACACCCAGGGTAAGGGCATTCTTTCTAAACAAACTGAATCAGATTCTTACTGAAGCAGATAAAAGACTGATATGCCACAAGTGAAAGATTAGGAACATGATCACATTTCAGGGTAATCAGATACCATGGGTGGGAGGACTCTTGCTAACTTGGTTTACAAAGATTCTTACTAAGTCAGAGCTGGGTAGGCTAAAGATAGGAAAAAGGTAAGGTCAAGGCCTATTGAAAAATAATGCCCAGAGGGAGCCTGACTAAACTTTGGTGAATAAGAGAGTTTTTGCTAGGTGCCATTTATTTTTACCAAGTTCTGAATTTTCAAATGCCCTAAAGATGAGTCTCCAGATCCTTCCTCTTCTCTGTCCAAATTTACCTCCTTAGCTGAATTGATCCAGTACTGTGGCTGTCAGTGCCACCTATATTCTTCCAGTTTCCAGTTTTTAATTTCTAACCTGAATACTTCTACTAAACCTCAGACATGGATGTCAAAATGGTTGCTGGACATGTCAAGTTGGATTTCTTATAAGACTTTAAATGGTAATATTTCCAAATTCTAACTCCAGATCTTTTTCCTCAAAACCAGCATCTCTGGCTTCAATGTTTTTTCTCTCAAAAAAATCACATTATACTATGGAATTATCCTCGATACATCTCTATTTTCATCTCACATCTATTCTATTGAGCCTTATTGACTTTTTTTCCAAAATATATCCAAAATTTTACCACATCCAGAATCATGATCTATGTTTATGGTATGTTGAACTGCTTTTGATACCGTTACATCAGCCATCTACCAAGTCTTCCTGTTTCCACATTTGTCTTCATGTAATACATTCTTTATCCAGAAACCAGACATCCTTTTAAAATGCAAGTCATATAACTCTCCCCCTTTGCTCAATGCCCTTCAATAACTTTCCATTTTACAAGGATCTGTGGAATAAAAACCTAAGCTCATTACCATGACCTTTGAGGCCTTACTTGATCTGTCCTTGGAATTCTTCTTCATCCTCAACTGCTCCTTACATTTTTTTTCTTCCTTCTTTACTGTGTTTCAGCCACAACGGATAATGAGCTTTGGGCATTCATGATTACTCCCACATCTGTGCCTTTGCACTGCATATTTACTCTTACAAATAGTGTCCCTCAATTTTGAATATGACTCAATTTATCACTTAAATTACAACTCTGTTCATGTAAAAAATTTATTTAAAAGCCTTTCCCGAATTCCCTATATAAAGAGATCTCCATTCTGCTCTACCACTCTTTATATACTTAACCTGACTAATATTCTTATAACATTTAAATCACCTATTAACATATACTGCATGTATTAAATATTATCACTCTATTCTAAGTTAAATTATAAGAGGTATTTTGACTTTTTTAACTGCTATATTCCAACCCTTTAAAGCTTTCATGTTAAGTATAAAACATATTTATTGAATGAATAAAAGTATATAAAGCATTCACCTTAGTTTAATATTTTATTTAATATTCTATTTCTATTTAATAATAAAGTATATATGAAGCATGAGGATAAAAATCTTTATGAATAATGATATAGAAGTAACATTATTAACACAGTAGAAAGAAGATAGTATAAAACTAGGCCAAATTTTTATTAATTGCAAAAAAATGTGAACAAAACTTTAATTTCGTAGGTGTGTCCTTAGTTTTAAAAGGTAATTAAAGTCCTAACTAATGTGATTACAGTTATCAGAGACCTTTCTAAATTACTATACATATGTTGATTTTATTATTGTCAATTTATAAAGTTTATGAATGGTAAGGCTGACATAGTGTAAATTGATATAAATATAGCGTAAATTGGAAATCAGACTGACATTTCTTAGTGTTAGCATCCTTCTCAATAACGTTATCTCAAAAAACTGGATTCAAATTCAATGTGAGTATAGAATAAAAGCCTCTAAATTTGAAGAGAAAAATATCCTGAGACATAGAGAATATGAATAATTGTCCTAACATGATACAATCATTAAATGATGAAACAATAGATGATGAAAGGCATGATGAAGCAATAGCTCATCTTATTACATAATACAGAGTATTGCCAGAGAGTTGGTCCATTTAACAAAAAATTTGGTAATGAGTCACAAGGTATGACATGATACTGCAGAGGATTACTTATTTTCTTTCAATAACTGTTTTCTGAAAAACAGAGAAGGATGTAATAATGCTGATGACTTAGAGGGTGAAGTGGCTGCAGTTTTGTGACAAAGAAAGGAACTATGACTGCAGCTGAGTCCCAAAGTAAAAGCCAAGAACTGTATTTTCAAATAATTGTGGCACATAACCTGGACACATGGACTGATGGAGGAAGGAAGACATATGATGTCAGGGGAGTCAACCAAGAAAAACTGCGGAAATGAGACCACAGTGAATGAATCTTATCAGGGTAGCATGATCAAGAATAAAGAAATAAATCCAATTGAGTTTTGAAGGAAACAGATAGCTGAGTGGTCAAATACACAGCAATAGAAACTAGCCATGAGAAATGCCATAGATGATTGTTTTTTTTTTTTTTTTTTTTTTTTTTTTGAGTGTGGTTTGGGGCACTGTTAAACACTCAAGGTATCTGACTTATCTAAGGGTGACCTCATCTCCTGAGCCAATGAGTGTTTCAGGAATGAGCAGGTGATCCAGTTTGAGCCAGTGAAACTCCATGAGAAGATTTCTGGAAGTTTCTGGAAAAAAACTGTTTTT